>JAQQSK010006650.1:0-14333 GCA_028658325.1 Potorous gilbertii
GCTGGGGTGGAGCTCCAGCCCACTCTGGGAGTCTCTGGCCGAGCTGCCTCAGCGTCTGCTGCAGCGGCCGCTTCCCAGGGGATCCGAGTCCCGGAGATCCCCCGCTCCCCTCTCAGCCCGTCTCTCTCAGTGACCTGTGCATCTGTGTGTGGAGGGACCTTCGCGGCCGCCCGGAGATTTAGGTCCCTGCCGCCCTCTGGGCTCTGCTGGCTCCTCTCAGTGCCGCGTGGCCGGGGCGGGGGAGGGGTGCGCTCGGCCGGGCAGGACTCGGCTCCCGTCCGGGTACCTTTGTGGTCGGTTCTTCAGGGCTCTCTGCAACGGAAATCTCCTTCACTGTGTTTCTGCGCGGCTTCCGCTGTTCCAGAATTTGTCAGGAGATCTTTTTACAGGAAATCTATGGGCTGTGGGTTCGGACCTAGCATAGGTGAGTCTTTCTACTCCGCCATCTTGGCTCCGCCCCCCAGTTCATATTTTTATAAGTAATCATCCATTTCACTTAGATTGTCATATTTACTGGCATACAGTTGGGTAAAATAGCTCCTAATTATTGTTTTAATTTCCTCTTCAGTGGTGGTAAATTCACCCTTTTCATTTTTGATACTGATAATTTGATTTTCTTTTTTTTAAATCAAACTAACCAAAGGCTTATCTATTTTATTTTTTTATTCATGAAATCAGCTCTTAGTTATATTTTTTAGTTCAGTAGTTTTCATATTATTAATTTTATTAATCTCTCCTTTGATTTTCATAATTTCTAATTTGATGTTTAAGTGTGGATTTTCAGTTTGTTCTTTTTCAAGCATTTAATATTTCTGCTTTCCAGCATTTGATTATGAGGTTTTTAATGCCCTACAGGGTAGATTTTGTGTAGACACCATGTGCTGCTGAGTAAAAAGGTATAATTCTTTCTATCCCCATTCACTTTTCTCCAGACATCCATCATATCTAGCTTTTCTAAAATTCTATTCACCTTTTTAACTTCTTTCTTGTGGTTAGATTTATGTATTTCTAAGCAGGGAAGTTGAAGTCCCTCAGTAATATAGTTTGCTCTCTGTTTATTGCAGTTACTCCTTTAACTTCTCTAAGAATTTGTATGATATACCTCTAGGCATATACATATTTAGTATTGAGATTGCTTCATTTTCTGTGGTACCTTTTAGCAAGATGTGGTTTCCTTCCTTATCTCTTTTAATTAGATTTACTTTTGCTTTCGCTTTGTCTGACATCAGGATTTTTTAAAATTCAGCTGAAGCATAATATATTCTGCTCCAGCTGTTTCCCTTTACTCTAAACACATTTTCATATGTGTTTCTTGTAAGCAACATGTTGTAGGATTTTGGTCTCTACTCCACAGTGGCTATTGTACCCTCTGGTTCTAGGACTCCAGGGCAATTTTCTTTGATAATTTCTTCAAAGATGCTGTCCAGATTCTTTTTTTGATCATGGCCTTCAGGTAGTCCAATAATTACTAAATTATCTCTCCTGGATGTGTTTTCTGGGTCAGTTGTTTTTCCAGAGGTATTTTAAATTTTCTTCTGTTTTTTCATTCTTTTGATTTTGTTTGACTGATTCTTGATGTCTCATAAAGTCCTTAACTTTCAGATGCCTAATTCTACTTTTTAAGGAATTGTTTTCCTCAGTGAGCTTTTTAACCTCTTTCTCCATTTGGCCAGTTCTACTGTTTTCTTCAGTGAATTTTTGTGCTTCCTTTTCTATACTGTTAACTCTTCTCTCATAATTCTCCTGTGTAACTCTCATTTCTTTTCCAGATTTTTTCCTACCTGTTTTATTTGATTTTTAAGATCCTTTTTGAGCCCTTCTAAGACAACTTTTTGAGCTTGAGAATAATTCATATTCCCCTTTGAGGCTTACATGTAGGGCAGCATAACATTGTTGTCCTCTTCTGAGTTTGTGTAGTGATCATTCCTCTTGCCATAATAGCTTCCTATGACCTAGGATCTTTTCTGTTTCTTACTCATTTTTCAGCTTATTCGATAACTTTAAAAGTCCAGCCTTGCTCCTGAGGCACATAGGGCACTATCCCAAGTTTCTTATGCTTGGGGCTAGGAGCCTGGTCACTGACTTTCTGTGCAGGGTCCTCAGGGGCTTGTGGCTTGTCCACTGTGCTGAGGATGGCTCTGTCTAGTCCTTTTTGTGTTGGGGTTCTGGGGCTTGCAGTTTGCTCCTGTGCTGAGACTCGAGGCCTTCCTGCTGGCCTGCTGAGCCAAGACTGAAAGGTCTCTCTGTTGCTAATCTGTGCTTTAGCTAAGAACCTCCTGCTGGTTTCCTGGGACAGTGTCTCTACTGGGCTGTGTTCCCCTTTTCTACCCAAGTGAGATATACCATATCTAAAGTCTTCCTAAATTATGTTAAGTTGGAAAATTGTTTCTCTCCATCTTTTTGTGGTTCCTGTCACTCTAGTATCCGTTTAGAGACTTGATTTAACATTGTTTTCGAGGCGAACTGGGGAGAGCTCAGGCAACTTCCTGGCTTTTCTCCACCATCTTGACTCTGTCCTCCAAATGGCTTTTGCTCCTCTTAAATATGAGATCATTCTCCTGTGATCAATGAGTAGACATAATGTCTACTAGTTGTCTATAACTAAAGTTTCTAAACCATATCAATCATGGCGTCCTGTTATACGAGAAAAATGAATGAAGTTGAAGCTAAACCGATAGATAACTCTTGAGTACTTCCTGAGCAGCTTGGTGGCACAATGTATATAGACTGCCAGGCTTGGAAGACTCACCTCTGTGAGTTCAAATCTAGTCTCAGAAACTTAATTGCTTTGTAACCCCGAAAAAGTCACTTAACTCTATTTGCCTCACTTTTCTCGTCTATAAAATAAACTAGAGAAGGGAATGGTAAACGACTCCAGTACTTTCGCTAAGAGAAACCTAAATGGGGTCATGCAGAGTTGGGCATGACTGAAAAATGACTAAACCACAACCTCCTGGAAAGGTAAAGAACAGAGTTGGCAGAATATGTATGCTCAGGGGCAACAAGAAGTATTGGTTCTTGGGATGTTTGTCTTCATGTATTATAGCAGTAATGAAAACATTGCAAAGTATCACAATGAAAATATTTGCAATGAAGTGGTAGAGAAATTCTAGAAAGAACTTGATAAGGCCACCTATGTCAAATCAGTGCAAAGGTAGAAAAATATCTAAATGACTATAAATATGTGAGAATGCATGGTTCCAGAACAAAGAGTCAAAAACTTGTATGTTACACAAAAGCATTATGCCTCTACATCTCCATGAATACTTTCTTGATGAAAAGAATTGCCAAATGCTGGACATGGTGGACTCCAAACGACACCAAAATGAATCAAATAAGCTATATTTTAAAAACAGAAAAAAAAAACCTATTGTAGGTGTGGAAGCTAGCCTTGCGGCTAGTGAGACCATTGACTTGGTAGAGACAAAATCAAAGTTAGAAAAATACAAGAACAATGATAATGTGGAAAGGATGTAGTATACAAGTGACATTATTTAAACCCAAATTATTTAAATAAGTAAAAAAAGAGAGAAATGGACAACAAAAATGGAATCAGACCCAACTTATCACAAAAATCTTATTCAGAGTTTTAAGGAATAGAGATTAATTGTCACAAGAACAAAAAAGCCCAAAAAGCATCTTATTCAGTAAACATCTGGTTCATTCTTCAAGTGGAGAAAGCTAGCTGGCAAAGGCAATACTGGGACAGAACACAAACTCATGCCTTAAATTTTATGAAGAAAGATGATGTCTGGGTTATTATCAACATATTATCTCATAAAGCAGAGAGAAGCAGTGAAAGGTGAAATCAATTTAAAGAAAAATAAGCAAAATCATCCCGAGGACATTAGTAATAAACATGGAAGGAGGGCTGCAAATAGAAGAAAAATAGAAAAGATTTGCAAAAATCATTTTATTTACTTTTCTCCATCAGAGATGGTAGAACAACCACACTTTGACCTTGGTCACAGTCCCAAATGGGTTTATAGAAGAGGAGAAAATAATATTAAAAGAACAAAGACAGGAAAGACAGACAGATCAGAGAGCTATGCTAGAGCTGTGAGGACATTAAGGGAATAATATACAATGTATCTAAAGAAGAGTAAGATTCCAAAAGTATGCATTAAAAAAATTGAATGTTATTAATGCTGGTTGAGAAAGGGATTCCCTGTGTAGAGTCCTCAATACACATTTATCAGAAGCCTGTTATGTGCCCAGCACTATGCTAAGCACTGGGGATACAAATAAAAGAAAGAAAAGACTGTCTTTGCTCTTGAGGAATTTACAGTCTAATAGGGGAAGATCACACATAAAAAGAAACTGAAAAGCGATGAGGAAGGATGGGGGAGAATAGGGCATTGTGGGAACTGATGGAAAATAGAAAGTTACCTGGAAAGTTCTAAGTCCTCTATAAAGGAAGACTTTGGGGGGATTAGAGGCAACTGAGGGAGCTAAAAAGGTATTGAGTATCAAGAACTGAGTCATTCTGCATGGTGATGAGGTTTCAAGTGATCAGCTTTATCCTGGAGGAGACAAGAAGTTATGGAGTTGACATCAAGCAGAACCAGGGATGGAAAAGGTAGAAATGCTTCTGTGTGTGGACAACATTCTGCTGATCAAATCCCAAAATACTGCAGTCTCCTGGAAAACATTTGTAGCCACTCAAAGGAGTTTGGCCTGTCCATCCACATGGGAAAGATCAAGTGGATGAAAAAATATCTGTTGCCCTGATTTGGCATACATTAGGATGAACACTCAATAAAGCTTCTATACTAGATCTCTGGGACAGACAATAGAGGTGGACAACTAACTGTGCCTAGGGGTGGACAGGAGGAGAAAATATTGATTTGGATTGCTTTTGTAAAGTTGCAAAGTTTTATAAGCTTAAGTTTCTCATGAAAGCAAAGGACAATATTTCCCTACACAAGATGGGGAGACATTGACCACCACTGCTTTTGGAGATCTAAAGGTGAATATCACATAGAAGGTAATGTCAAGGTCCATCGTGGTTCTACGCAGAGTTTCAAAATAAAAACAAGAAAACCTGCCCCCCACAAAAAAAGTAAAAGATTTCATCAAGGAACCATGTACTGTGGAGAGAGATGAGCTGGTCATGCGGCAAGACTAAGGGGTGACAGGTAGATATGTAAACAGATAGAATGTGCCACCGAAAGTCACATAATGTCTAGAGAAGGGTAGCAAGTGCTTCAGCACATTAGGCACACCCCCTGTATTAAAATTTTGGAACAGCATGGATAAAATTCTCACAGAATGGACTGATGTGGAGAGGTCATGTTCTGCATTTTTGGAGGTGTTGTTATTGGCCAGACGATTCAGAATGGTGTGTACGTTCAGATTTTTATTTGGAATAACGGTAGACACTTGCAGACTTTCTTACAAATAACAGAAGGGAATTCAGGTCCTCAAGTTTAACTCCTCTACTGAGTCCAGACTTCATAGAACAAATCCCCTTAGTAAAAGGATTTGTTCTGTAAAACTTGAACTCAGTCGATTTCACCCAAGGACCAGGAAGGTCACATGTGACCTCAAGGCCACAGATTCCCCGCCCCTGTAGACCATGGCTGGAGTTCCTGACATTGAAAGTAGTAAGACCATGAGAAAGCTATGTCAATGGTTCAGAATCAATTAAGTGCCAATGATCGTTTCAATAACTTTTAAGGAAAAACTGCCCTATCTTGGAATAGGGAGGGTTGAGTAAGGTGCTAGGATATCCAGTCCCAACCTATGTGATATGGGCCCTGGTGGACATTACTCTGACCTTAGGAAGTAGCTTCCAATTCACCATATTTACAAAATATTTTGAGTATTTGAGAATAGAATTGTAGTGGAGAAAGACTTGAGGCAGAGGTCAGATAGAAGGATATTGTAGTAATCCAGGGGAGAGGTCATGGGAATCTGAACTAAATTGGTGTTTGTAGTTGAACAGAAAGAAGCAAGCACCAGTAAAATCCTTTTTGATGTCTCGTTGTGACTTGCAGGTGTTCTTGAATGCCTGTAGATCTCTAGCTCTGGTAGGTCCTGCCAAATTGAAAAGGTGTTTAGTAGTGGTCTTTAAAATGATCTCAACTACAGTCAGGAAGGCTTAAAATCAAATGGTTGACCACTCGGTCATATATACATACATACATATATATATATATATATATATATATATATATATATATATATTTGGGGCCACAGCTGTTCACAAAGGCCAATGTGTAGAGGGGTTGTAATCTACACCAGTGTTTAAGTCCATTCTGATGAAACAACAAGCCTTCTGAAGTCAAAGCAATCAATCCAGCTCAGTTCAATAAGCATTTATTAAATGACTAATCTGTGTAAGGTGTTCTATTGGTCCTGGAGATACAAAGACAGAACCCCAAATAATCTGAGTCCTAAGGAGCTCACATCCTGGTGATGGTAAAAGTACAAACAAATGAACAACTATTCGGTTCACGCAGAATAATCCATTTTATTTAGCAAAATTTGAATTCTGATTAGGTTTTCCATCCTACAGTTATGCATGAATATTTTAAAATCGCTTGGGGTAATAATGTGACTAATTAAATATACAACTAATATTTTCAGTTCCTTGGATGATTGAATCCTTGTGTGACTAGCCATTTACTGAAGTAGATACATAAGGAATGATAATATCACCCATTAATCAATACAGAATTAAAATTGTCCACTTGAATGATGGCGCTACCCTTGCTATATAAGCAAAATAAAACTATTCCTTAGAGACATAGTTCAGTATCACTCTGGGTACATTAATAAAGAATCCGTCTTTATGTAAGGCTTGATCACAGTATTTGCTGCCTACCTGGTTGATACTTGACTGAGCAGATTTTATACACATATGGTAGGTGTGTTTCACAGAGGAAAAAGATTGCCACAAGAAAAATGTGACCACACACACATACGCACACAACTCACACAAACACACATAGTTTTGGGAATTTTTTTCCTTCTGTATTGGAAGGGATCCAAGTTTATGTTTTCTTTTTTCTCTTTGCTTTCTGAGTCAGGAAGCTAAATTTTAATTAATTGCCAAATAATATCTTCCACCTATTAAAAAAAATTATTGAACCAAACCAAATAGATACTAATGCTTAGGTGTATACAATTTAATTCAGTTTACTAAATATTTATTAAAATGTATATGGATCATGTAGTAGGATTAAGGAGGAAAATTTTGATACTCCAACAAGCTGTTATTATTAAGTGTCTATTGTGAACAGATTGTGAAGCTGGCACTCTGGGAGACGTAGCTTTTAGAAAAGTCATGCCCCATTCTTAGGAACCTTATAGTCTAGAAAAGAAATAACACATGCGCATGCACACACACACATACACACACATACACACACATACACACACACCCCTAATTATAATATGCTGTGTTACATAATAAATGCATTTGAGTTATCCAACAGTTTTATGTGAGATTGAAGAAGCAAAGTGATTACTGACAAAGGGGGTCAGAAGCGGCTTCCTTGGAGAAGTGTCATTTGGGTTATAAAGGATGAATAGGAATTCAGGAAGTGAAGAAAGGGAATATCTATAAGGGATTATTACAGAGAAGAGAAAAGAGGATGTGTGATGAGCAAAGACACAGATAAAGCACAAAATATGGTCATTTAGATCAGTTAGAATGAAAGTGCTCAGAGAGGAAAGTAATATGAAATGAAGTTGGAAAGGTACAGTGGTAACAACTTATGAAAGACTTTAAGTCACAGGTGGACGAGCTTAAAATTTGTTATCAGACAGTAAGGAGCTTTTGAAGATCTGTGAGAAACAGTGTCATGAGCCAGCATATCACTGCATAAGAAAAATTTTTCAGATCATAGCTTCTCTGGAGACTAAAGATAGAAACACTTGTAGGAGACTTATGTATTTTAAATTGAGTATCCTCTACGAGGCTGTTAGCAGTTGGAATAGAGAGGGGGGCGATGAGCTAGGAGAGATATTACCAAGGTACCATCTGTTTTATTTGATGACTGATTAGAAATGAGAGTCCTAGGGTCAGAGAAAAATCAAAGATTATTTTATGCTTACAAAAATGAGCTGAGATGATGAGTAAGTGTTGTAAACAATATTGAATTCAGGAGGATGAATAGTTTTAGGGAAGATGATGATTTTTGGACCTGTTGAGTTTGAGGAGCTGTCTGAACAGCTTGTTGAAGTTGGATTATTAGCAGTTATGAATGCAGTCCTACAACTCATACGAGAAGTCAGGACTGATAAAACTTTGGTATTCATCTGCATTAGAGCTAGTATGTGAAGTTATAGGAAAGATCCATTTTGCAAAGGGAGGTAATATGTAAAGAGAAAAATGAAGGGAAATTAACTTCCTTTTGGGAACTTCTGCATTTATGAGATGGGAAGAACATGGGTGAAGAGATATGGTGTATTCCTTTCCCTCATGATCCTTAAAATCTCATAAGGGACGTGACACATAACTCTATTGCAAAACAATGCTTAAGCAAATGTGGCAGAGTAAACATTCACGTGAAAGTCTACCACTTTGACCTTCTCATTAGAAGTCTCAATAGACATAGACAAAAGAATAAAATTGCCAGAAATCCTGAAAAGAAAAATAGTGCTATCACTTTTTACAAAAAAAAGTTAATGAAAGACTAGTTCCAATCCACTATGTGGAAGGAAGGAAACAAGCAGTTATTGTATATTATGTGCCAGACACTATGCTAAACTCTTTACCAATATTAGCTCATTCGATAATACGTATGTATACATGCACATATGTATGTATATGTATGTATCTGTCCTTATGTCTACATTGAATAAAGGGAGTAGAAAAGAAAAAAAACATATAGTGAAATGGTAACAGGAGGAGCACCAGAAACAAAATCAGAATTTTCTCAAGATGAAACAATAATGAATGCAATAAAAAAATTGATGATGCAAGTGGAATGATCAGAACCATCATAAGAAAAATAAAGAAGTAATTCTGTGTACCTGCGGAGCTGAAACATTGAGGAAACTCAGCCAATTAGAAATTTTCATGGAGCAGAGAGGGTCATAGATTTAGGACAGAAAGGCACCTTAAATTTTATCAAGTAAAAATGACCTCATTTTACAGATGAGAAAATTGAGGGCCCTCTGAGAAGCAGAATGCCTTTCTCTAGGTCACATGGGTTGTAGAACTTATGTCCACAGAATCCAAACCCAGCACCATTTCAGCTGTGCCACACGAACACATCCAACCAAAGCTGAGCTATTTTATTGTGTTATAAAATGGTAGCATAAACTTTGAAAGTGGAAAAGTCAACCTAGGAACGTGGCTAAAAATGTGATGAAATATTGGTGACAAAATGGAGCATCTAGAGGGCACATAAAGAAGAGGAATCCTCATAATTGTTATACTTCCAAAGTATGTGAAGTAAATAATCTGACTGCTTCAACAATGGTTTAAGAAAAATTTCCAGAAATTTTGAAAAAAGTTACATATTTCACATAAACTGAAATTACAAGCTGCCATCATAGAAAATATTCAAAATTCAACTCATCAAGATGCATCATTCTCAAATTTAGATATTACGATGACAAGGAAATAATTCTATAAGCAATTAGAGAGGCATCACTTGTTAAAAAAAAAGCTGCCAATTTAAATTTCATGTTACTTTTCTACAAAAATGAGGAAAAAAAATAAAAACAGAAGATGCTGGATGTGACAAAAAATATTAAAGAATTTAGGACTTAATCCCCAAATCAGTTTCCAGGAAAGCTGAGAATTCTTCTTAAAATAAAAGAAGAATATTAAGAAAACTTTGAGCAATAGCTTTGAGCAATTCAGGCAGAGCTAGTTAAACCTCAGTGAAACTTTTGACATGGAACATAAATAAGCACATCTAAGCTTTTTGAATGTTGTACAGTTGGAAGGAGCACAAGTAATTTGGGTTTTCAAACTAAGTACTTAAATTTAGAGTTTAAAAGGATGAACAATTTATGTTCAGTCACACCCCACTCTTCATGACCTCATTTGGGATTTTCTTGGCAAAGATACTGGAATGGTTTGCAGTTTCCTTCTCTAGCCCATTTTATAGGTGAGGAAACTGAGGCAAACACAGTTAAGTGACTTGCAGAGTCACACAGCTACTAAGTGTTGAATGTTGCATTTGAACGCAGGTCTTACTGACACCTGGTTCTCTATCCACTGCACCGCCTAGATACCTGTGGTGAGTTTTTCTTTAATAGTTACTGTATTTCTATAGTTACTATATACTATATAGTTACTATATACTAGTATATATAGTATATAACCAGTATAGTTACTATATACTATAATTTCATTGATATAAGGAAATTCCAAGGAGAAAACTCTGTTAATGCAGATAGATTATTATTAAACTAATGTATCTAGTAATATTAAAGAATTTTGTGGGATGTGAAGAAGTTAAGTAACTTGCCCAAATGAAGAAGTCACTAAGTTGTCTGAGACACGTCTTCCTTATCCCAGCCTACCATGCTATCTTTAATTCAATGAGAGGCATTAAAAAATAATAACATTATTTTGTTTAACTACCTGATGACATTCTTTCAATTAAAGAGGGTAAAATTACAGATTAGGGAGAATGAATAGGTAAAGAATTGCATTCATTCATTACAAATAATGAAAAAGGGGGTTGGCCCAGAAAAGTAAAGAGAAAAGGAATAAGCAGTCCTAGAGAGAAAAACTGTCTTAATTAAGCATTGTGGTGGGTTGAGAAGACAGGGGATGTTTTATAAACAACTAACGTGCCAATTTCAAGAGGAAAAAATGAACAGGATATTAAGAAATTGCTGTGTAAAATCTCATGATGGCTAACTATTCGCAAGTGAATTCTATCAAATATTTAAATAGAGAAAGCTGTCATACTATTTGTCCTTTGTGTGACATAAATATGGAACTAATCCTTAACCCTAGCAAAGATAAAACAGAAAAAGGAAAAAGAAAATCTATACACCTAAATCCAGATTCAGGAGAGATGACAAATCTAAGTGGAAAGAAAGCCAATTTATGACCTCTAAGACCTGGCATTGTGATGGGACAATACCGTGTGTAAAAAAGGGAGGGAGGGAGGGCATAGTAGAAAAAAATCCTGTGTCAAAGTCTGCCTTGCAGCTTGGAGAGGAAATTGGCCTGGGCCTTCTTTTCTTAAAATGGATTGGCTAGAAGGAATCAGCCAGAGAGAGGGAAGGAGAGGAGCTTCTGGGGGTGAATGAGTACTTCCAACATGAAAAGTAATCCAGGAGTGGAATGGTGTCTGGGTCATCCAGGGTGACTGGGTGTCTCTGGCATGGTTGAGGAAGTTCTTTTGAGATGACTGTTGGAGGTGGGGTAAGGATTTCTTTGTTTGTTGTAAGGATGGTTGACCTTAAATCACTATACAAATGTGAGCTGTTAATGGTAACTTCATTATACTAAAGTTGTATCTTTGTGTAAAGAAAGCTTTATAGTTTTAATACAGACTGTCATGGGCAGTTGTTATATCGTGGACAATTAATTGTTCCATATCCTGCTACATTTAATTAACACAAGTTAAGACTCCAAAGGGTCAGGGATTGAAGTATCTTCAAATCTGTAATGTATCCATTAATTCCTTACCCAGTTATTAAAAAGTGATGTCTAAAATACATGAAAATAGAGCTGTGTAATCTTCTTTTTCTTTTCGCCTTTTAAATCTAATTTGGTAATTAGATTTTTAAAAAACTAACTTTAATTTTTATATCCAATTTTATTTGAGATTACTCTGTGAAACATTATGGCGAGATATATAAGAACATTGGAGCTTTAATGTAAAGGGTTATTTACTTTCATGAGTTTTGTCTTGCCTTTTGCCATTAATTAGAAAATCAATGAATTTAAAATGTAATTTTTAGAGCCTGAGGTCATTTAGATAAGGCATTAATTTCATTCCACTCCTCATTAATTAGGAGACAGCTGTTGCTAGCCATCTCCCCACCTCACTACTAATGACTTTGGGATGGCTCATTTCTTGTTAACACGCTTTTTTTTTTCAAACTAACTTCAGCACAAATTCCCTGTCATTTCTTATACGTCCCTTGTAAACCTTAATAGATATTGTAGAATTATCTTTCGTTCCATCCTTCCTTCTTTGGCCTCAATGTAATACTTTCTCCATATAAACCTCTGAATAATTCTCTCTGTACTTTGGTCCCCTTTTGCTCCCATTGGGGAATTTTTATTGGTGTGGTTTTCATTTGTAATGCTTTTAAGACTCTCAGTACTTTGTACTATACATTGTACCTATATTTATATTCATAGAGTAAGTCATTTTATCAGCTTGTAATTGACTCCTGAGAGCTGATAGTTTAATTTTCAGTGTGAGCATTTATATCTTGGAAATCAGCAAAGGCTACGAATCAGTGCTTGATTTATTGAATGATTGTCTACACTTAAGAAAGTGATGGTGAAAATGCTAACAATGCAGATGGAACTTAAAAGTATGTATTTATATTTTTGGTGAACCCATTGTACAACATTTATCCCTGGTTATGGGAAAACAAAATACATCAATAAAATCTATCAAAATAGGGATAATATTTGCACTCAAAACTCAGAGTTTTGAGAATCAATTGACTTTTAACCTTTTAAGTATCTAATAAATATCAGTATTGTTATTAAGCAGATGCATTAATAGACATATTGTCAATACTGCAGTTATAAATCATGTAGCTTTTATTTTCTAGTCAGATACTTCATGTTATTTTTTAGTAACTTCTATATGCCATTACTATTACTCAGGATCATGAAAGCCTTAGAATAAATGCTCGCTAAGAGCTGGTGATATTCATTTGAATTTTTCTATAGCACCACATTATTAGCAGTAGTAGATGCATGAGAGATGTATTGTCAATACAGTATTTATAAAGATTATAGCTTTTCGTTTTTAGCCATTTTTAGGAGCTTCTGCAAACTCCAGCCATTACTCATGATCAATAAATATGTATTTCCGTTGTGGCTTTTGGGAAAATGTTTTCCTTTTTTTGATCTCTTGAACCGATTGTTTCATGTTGTTTTTTGACTATGATGGCAGATAACCCTAGTTTATATGATGGTGGATTATCTTCAAGAAATGGAAATTGCTACCCTTTCTTGAATGATGCAAGAGTATTTTAAAATGTTGAATGGTGCAAGATTATGGCTGTATTTCTTCATAATTCTATCAACATTTATTTATATGCTTATGCAGATATTTACTTGTTCAAATAAAGAACTTTTTCTCTGAAAAGAGTGATTATGGGAAGGAAGGAAACAATCATTCATACAGTACCATTAGGTGCCAGTCTCTATACAAAACACTTTACAAATATTTTCTCATTTGAGCCATATGACTGGCAGATAGATGCTGTTATCATCCCCCTTTACAGTTTAGGAAACTGAAACAGATGGATATCAGGCAGCTTGCCTAGGGTTCATGGCTATAAAGTTTCTTAGACTGGATTTGAAATCAAGTCTTCCTGATTCCAGGCCCCGTTCTCTATCTATTGAGCTACTGCTAAATATGCTCTAATGGACTTCACTTCCATTGTACCTTTTTAAGTGAATCAATCTGATCACCAGTAGAATGGTAAATTTTAAAATTTATTTGCATCTCTCTGTATCTGAACTGAAAATATAGTAATCTGTGGGTTTTGAGCAGTGCCGTCTTTTCTTGTATACTGTGATTACCTTTACTTTTATATCATTATTAATATACACCTACCTGTATATACATAAACCTAATTTAATAGTAGGGAATGGGATTCATGTGTTACTGAGAGGTCTCACAAGGGTTTGTAAATCCCTTTGATATAATTCATATTGTCTTTTGGACATCTGTTCTGACTTTTTGTTAATACTCTTGCATAGAGTACACTTTTACCCAGTGTAAAGTGCTATAGATGAATAAAGCAATTATGGGAACCAGAAAGATGACATCACTTGTGAAGGGTGTTAAATGAAATTTTCTATAAGCCTAAAATAAAGGAGGGTATATTGGAAATGCAACATGGAGATGAAAAGAGACATATTTGTGTTTGGACAGTACACAATGCAATTAAACTTGATTAAATAACTAATAAAACTCTAACTTTGACTTCATTTAAACTAAATTGAAAACCAAACCACTTCTTAAAGAAAACATGAAATCAAGATTTGATAAATATACACAGGTACCTTTTGGTAGTTGCCTTTGACATGTCATTAGGAAAAAAAGGAACAAGTTAGATATCTGATGAAACCATTTATTTCCTTAAATTTTTTTTAATTTTATTTATTTATAAATGTTCTACAATCACTTCCTTAAAATTAAGATTTTATA
>JAQQSK010006651.1:0-14332 GCA_028658325.1 Potorous gilbertii
GAGATCCAAAAAGAGAAACTCCTAGGAACATTGTGGCCAAATTCCAGAGTTCCCAGGTCAAGGAGAAAGTATTACAATCAGCTATAAAGAAACAATTCCAGTATTGTGGAAATACAATCACGATAACACAAGATCTAGCAGCTTCTACCTTAAGGGATCTAAGGGCAATTGGGAAATAAGATATATAGGCAATAGGGTATAGAAGTCTATCTTGCCCGACAAAAGTAAGGGGGAATGGGATGGGGGAGAGATAGAAGGGAGGGCAGATTCGGGGAAGGAGTAATCAGAATGCACACCATATTGGGGTGGGGGAGGGGAGAAATGGGAAGAAAATTTGGAGACTTTTTGGTGGAGAGAAAAAGAGGAGAGCTGAGAAAGGTAAGCAATTCAATATAACTTATACATATGTAATTATGCAAATCATTTCCATAATAATCATGTTGTGAAAGACTAACTATATCTCTCTCCATCCTATCCTGCCCCCCACTTATTCTATTTTCAACTTTGACCCTGTTTCTTTTCAGAAGTGTTTACTACTGACTACCTCCATCATCAATCTGCCCTCACTTCTATCATGTCCATCCCCTTCCCCCTTATTTTCCTGTATGGTAAGATACCCAATTGATTGTGTATATTATTCCCTCCTTAAGCTAAATTTGATGAAAGTAAGGTTCACTCATTCCCTATCACCTCCCTGCTCTTCTCCATAGTGAAACCATTTTCTTGCCCCTTATATGTGAGATAATTTACTCCATTCTATCTCTCCTTTTCTCCTCCCAATATATTCCTCTCACCCCTTAATTTTATTTTTAGGTATCATTTCTTCATATTCAACTCACCCTGTGCTATCTATCTATCTATCTATCTCTGTCTGTCTATCTATCTATCTATCTATCTATCTATATTTCCTCCAACTATCCCAACACTAAGCAAGGTCTCATGAGTTACAAATATCATCTTTCCATGTAGGAATGTAAACAGTTCAACTTTAATAGATCCCTTATAATTTCTCTTTTCTGTTTACCTTTTCATGCTTCTCTTGATTTTTGTATCTGAAAGTTACATTTTCTATTCAGCTCTGGTTTTTTTAGCAAGAAAGTTTGAAAAACTTGAACGTTCTCTATTTCCCCCCTGAAGTATCATATTCAATTTTGCTAGGTACATAATTCTTGGTTTTAATTTTAGTTCCTCTGACCTTTCAAATATCATATTCCAAATCCACTGATCATTTAATGTAGAAGCTGCTAGATCTTATGTTATCCTGATTGTGGTTCCACAGTACTTGAGTGGTTTCTTCTGGTAACTTGCAATATTTTCTCCTTGACCTGGTAAGTCTGGAATTTGGCTACAGTATTCCTAGGAGTTTTCCTTTTGGAGTCTCAGGAAGTGATCAGTGGATTCTTTCCATTTCTATTTTGCCCTTTGGTTCTAGAATATCAGGGCAGTTTTCTTTGATAATTTCATGAAAGATGATGTCTAGGCTCTTTTTCTGATCATAGCTTTCATAGCAATTTTTAAATTGTCTCTCCTAGATCTCTTTTCCAGGTTTTTCCACTGAGATATTTCACATTGCTTTCTATGTTTTCCATTCTTTTGGTTCTATTTTATATTTTCTTGATTTTTTATAAAGTCATTAGCTTCCATTTGCTCCATTCTAATTTTTAAGGAATTATTTTCTTCAGTGAGCTTTTGGACCTCCTTTTCCATCTGGACAATCCTGCTTTTTAGGCATTCTTCTCCTCAATGGCTTTTTGGACCTTTTTTGCCATTTGGGTTAATTTATTTTTTAAAGTGTTATTTTCTTCAGTATTTTGGGGGTCTCCTTTAGCAAGTTGTTGACTCATGATTTTCTAGCATCACTCTCATTTCACTTTCCAATTTTTCCTCTACTTCTCCTACTTAATTTTCAAAATTCTTTTTGATCTCTTTCATGGCCTGCAATCAATTCACATTTTTCTTGGAGGTTTTTGATGCAGGAGCTTTGACTTTGTTTTTTTCTGTTTGGATGTTTTGATCTTCTTTGTCACCAAAGTAAGATTCTATAGTCTGACTTTTGTGCCTCTGTTTGCTCATGTTCCCAGACAAATGCTTGACTTACTAACTCTTTGTCAAGGTAGAACTCTGCTTCCAGTAGGGGTGGGAGATGAGGTGGATGTACTGTTCCAGGCTTCAGAGGTCTTGTACCAGCTGCTCAATCCTCTGTCTGTGGGACCAGAACTCTAGAAGCTACTGCTATTTCTTCCACCATTGCAAGGTCTGCCTGCCTCCTTCTCCCCAGGGCTGGGACTGGACCCCAGCTGGAGCATGCCCTTCCCCCCCCCCTCAGGTCCCACAGAGTTTTCCCACTGACCTTCTATGCTGTCTTTGGTGTTTGTGGATTGAGAAGTCTGGAAACTGCCACAGCTGCCATTGATTCAGTCCCCTGAGGCCTGCTCCAACCCTGTCCACTGATGTGACCCACCCCAGATTGCATTCCACTCTGCTCCCAGTCCAAGTGTGATTGATGTTTCCCATTGACCTTCCAGTTTGTCTTGGATGGAGATTTGCTTCACTCCTTCATTCTGTGGGCTCTGCAGCTCCAGAATTTGTTTAGAGCAGGAGTTTTGGGGGAGAGCTCAAGCAGGTCCCTGCTTTTACTTCATCTTCTTGACTTCGCCTTACCTCTGCCTTTTTTACTTTGGCTGAAGTATAATAGATTTTGTTCCAACCCTTAATTTTAACTCGGTGTATGTTTTTCTGTTTCAAATGTATCTCTTCTAAACAACATATTGTTGAATTCTGGTATTTACTTCAATCCCTTGCCATTCCTCTTTCTAGACATAAGAGAAAAGAAATAATAAAAAGCATAACATCTTTTTTAAAAAAAATAAGTCAATGAATAAACAAAATCTTTGGGAAAGTATCAGATATACCTAGTGGAGAGCTGGTGGCTTAGTAGATAGAGTGCTGGGTTTGGAGTCAGGAAGATTCATCTTTCTGAGTTTGAATTTTGTCTCAGATGTTTACTAGCTATATGATCCTGGATGAGTCACTTGACCCTTTTTGCCTCAGTTTTTTCATCTGTAAATTGAGCTGGAGAAACTATTCCAGTCTCTTTGTCAACAAAACCCCAAATGGAGTCACAAAGAGTCAGCAGTTGTCCTTAGCAGCTCAAGAAGCAAGTGGGGAAAGACCAGCAGTGGCCTGGGGCCTTGGTATCTGTGCCTGGTGGCTAACAACTAAAAATTTACTCAACCTGCATTTTCAAACCTGGCTTATCTTCCTTTAAGGTTCCCTCTGCCACACACACACTTGTTTCCCCCCCAAAAAAATAATTTTGATTAAGAGGCAGTGTGTTATACCAGCTAGTGTTAAAATTGGAGGCAGAAAGATCAAGGTTCAGAACATATTTTCACATTTCCTAGCTGGGTGATGTTGGGCAAACCATTTAACTCTCTGAAACTCATTTTCTTCATCTGTCAAGTGGGTATATTTACACTGAGATGATGTATGTAAAGTGCCTTGCAAGCTTCATAGAGACAAATGTTAGTTGTTATTCCTGGGGAGACATAAATGGACTATTTCTACTGATTACATAAACTCTGACATATTAATTATTTCTCAAAGTGACCTGAGTGGAAAGGAAGGCTTTGTTTTTGTGGCAAATTGACCTGAGACATGTTTTCTCTTTATGCAGGTATGATAGACAAAAGTTGACATTAAAGGATATTCACAACTGTCAGTATGTAGCCTGCATGAATCCCACTTCTGGCTCCTTCACCATTGACCCCAGACTTCAGGTAGACAAGGAGAAAGAGCAAATGATTTCTGCATTAATAATGTGGGTGTCTTTTTGGGTGTATAAAAGAAGTGGGGTGTTTGATTCCAATTCCCTTTCTGTGGGGAAAAGAGGTTTGTGTTGGGAGCAGAGTTCTAACTAGCAATTTTTGTCCCAAGTTAAAGGGCACAAAATGCACCCTCAAATTCTTAGGGAAAAACGGGAAACAGAAACGATATTGGGGAAGGATGTAGTTGAATACGCAGGATTGGGAGTAGCTCACTAAAGGTCCAGCCACTAGAGGGAGAAAGTGTGCCACTTGGTAGCTTTCTGTTTTTTTAACTAGTTATTCTTTCTAACCAATTGCTAAACTCAATTGCTTCTCTGCTATAGTTTCTCTGGAAATTTTAGACTCCTCAAATTTTTGGTGCATTAGGGCGAAGCTCTGTTTACTCTGCTGTGGTTCTGGTTTTATTTGGAAGACTAGATCCACACAACTGAGGAATTTATCATGGAATGCTAGGGGGGAGAGGAATGGTAAGAGACTGCCTTATCTCTAGGAAAAACCAGCAGATAAGCGTCTTTACTTGCCAAATCACACCTATTGCTAAACAAAGAAAGAATTTAACAAAATTAAATTAAAAGGCCATTTCAGTGTCTCACCTTGAAAAGTAAATTCTTTGTTGTTTGTCTAACTTCTTTATAGAAGCTTAAGCCTCTGTCCTATTATTCAGTCTTTGATGGAAAATTCACTATAATGTTCTAGAAAATTCTTCAACTCACCAAGGCTAACCAGTTAACTAGCTTCCTTTTTTCCAGCTGGGACAAATAAGGATGAAGGTAGAAAACCCAAACCAGACACTATGCTCCTAACTAGACAGGCTTTTTACACAAGCTGCCAGTGGAGAAACTCACCCAAGAGTGAGTAGGTCCAGATAAGGGAAGAAGTGATGTAGAAGGAGAGTGAACAGAGAAGGATGGGCACAAACACTAATAAAGTGCTGTAAATGCCCTTTAATTTCACCCCCCGAGTGGGACCACTCCAGTTACCACCCTTTCCCAGCATCTCATAGGGAAGCCCACCCACTCCCAATCTCAAGTCTTCTGGTTGGTTAGGGATCCTCAGAAGATTCCTTGTCAGTTTCTCTTGTGAAGTCGTTGGATCCTTCCTCAGGAAATTCTCCACCCTGAACAAATCCAAGTGAAGATGGGCAGTAGAGAGGTTCTTGCTTTCTGGAGAATCTGATCTTCAGCACTCCCTGTAATCAGAGAAGACAGGCCTAAGGACATCTGTTAACTTTGTTTGTTTTGCCTTGATATAGAGACACTTTTGTGTATTTGCTGTGAGTTTCCCTGGACAAGATGCTCTGATGGCGATTTATAGCACAATCCTTTCACAGCATTTATCCTATCGATCTGCCCCCTTGGCGGTTCAGAGAATTAGTGTCCAGTTGGTCACCTCAGCACTTGGTAAGTTGAAACTATCCACATCCACTTTAGTATTTATAAAAGCTACTATTTTATGGAGGCTGATGGGTTCTTCATCTTTTCCCCTAGTAAATATTTTATTTATATATTTAAATCAATATTTTTAAAGGATGCTGTGTTTCAACAGGAGATATTATGAAATCCGATTGCTTCAGTGGGAGGGTAAAGTATAGGAAATTCAGTATATAGAAGTGATTTACATGTCAACAGAGAAGCAAACTTCCTCTCTGTTCAGCTCTGCAAATTTCTGACTTAAATTGTCACTATTTCATAGTCCATTTGCTTTAGAAACATTGTTTTAAGTTCTACACTTCCTGAAACCATTAAGCCCATAGAAGAATCAATGTGTGTATTTTTCCTATAATAGCCTTGCATCAGAAAATCTCAGCAACCTTTCTTCCTACGGCCATTAAGTTTCATTATGTCTTCAACCTCAGAGACCTCTCCAACATTTTCCAGGTATTCTTTTCTTTTATTTCTGTGCCACTCCTACCACCTCCCATCCCAAATCCATTTTACCAATACCCTCTGGTTCTTCTTCAATGGGAGCAGAAATAAAATCTGTGGAATAGAGGAACCTATGTGGAAAGCAGGGCTTTTTATTCATCTAAGCTTGCTTTCTTTTCATCTTCATGGTACCCACTGAAGCAGTGTGATACAAGACCAATTCTAATTTTTATTAATTTTAATATAGTTTATCTTTATATAGTACTTTAAAGTTTATGAACCTTTATATACATTATCTCTTTTGATCCTTGCAATAACCCTGTGAAGTATCATTATTCCCATTTTGTAGATGAAATTGTGGCTCAGGAAGGTTATAGATCATGCCCAGTGTCAAACCACTAAGAAGTGCATAAGGCAGGACTCTAATGAGGGTCTTTCTGATTTCAAATTCAACACATTCTCCATGACACTACACTGTCTTTCTTTTGAATAGTAAATGAGTCAGAAAGACATGGATTTGAATCCCACCTTGGATGCTTACAAGGTGTCTGACCCTAGAAGAGCCATTTTCTTCTCTGAACCTCAAGCAACAACCTAGAACTTATCTACTAAGTCAGAGATGGATTGATGGAGGGACTTCCCACACAGGTCATTCCCTACCCCAAAGAAATCACAACCCCTTTGCATATTCAATATTCTCATCCTTGTCTCTGATGAAACCTTTTTTGCTTCAAAAAAGTTTTGGGTTTTTTTTTTTTTTTTTGCTATTCTGAGCTTGATAAACACTGGCAAACATGAGTAGTTCCCTATCCAAAAATGGGGTGTGGGGGGCAAAGGGAATGTTACGTGAAACTGTGAATATTGATTACATCCATCAGGTCCTCCTGAAGTATACACCACATCAAGCATATTAGTTCCAAAGCTGTTTTACTTGTCTATGTTTCCTTTCAAACTTGCTTCTGTGCACGCTTTGTAATTATGCTTTATTGATTTGCTTGTCTTTTTTGCATCACTATCATCTCTCCTGGCCAGTTAGATGGTGCAATGGATAGAGTACTGGGCTTGGAATCAGGAAGATTCGTTTTCAAATCCAGCCTCAGACACTTACAAGCTGTGTGACCCTGGGCAAGTCACTTAACCCTGTTTACCTCAGTTCTTCATCTGTAAAATGAGCTGGAGAAAGAAATGGAAAACCATGACAATATATTTGCCAAGAAAACCCCCAAAATGGGGTCATGGAGAATCAGACATGCCTAAAATGGCTGAACAACAACATCTCCTCTCCATCATCCTCTCCTCCTAATTAAAAAAAAAAATCTTCCCTTACAATTAATAAGCATATTTAAGCAAAATAAATGGATGTGTCAGCCATGTTAAAAAATGGATGTCTTGTTTTGCACCTCAGTTCATTGCCTCTGTCAATAGATGGAAAGCATGTTTTTCATCATCATTCCTCTGGAAACATGGTTGGTCACTATGCTGACCAGAGTTCTAATGTCTTTCATCACTGTTTTTCATTACAGCGTTATAGTTATCATGTAAGTGTTGTTCTGGCTCTGCTCACTTTTTTCTAAATCCATTCATACAAGTCCTCATGTGTTTTTTTCCCCTTAATCTATCCCTTTTGTCATTCATTATTGGGCAGTAATATCCCATTACATCTATGTGATATAATTTATTCAGTCACTTCACAACTGATGGGCATTATTTTCCACTTTGCTACACTTTGCTGTAGATATTTTTTACATGATTCTTTTCCCTCTTTATTTTAATTCTTCAGGGAATAAGCCTAGTGGTGCTATGACTACATCAGAGACCAAACACAATTAAGCGATTTGTGGGTTATCATTCTAAATTGCTTTACAGAATGGGAAATTTGACCAATTCACAGCTCTGTCAAGGGGGCAGATCGATAGGATAAATGCTGTGTAGGACAGGACCAATATTAGTAGAAGAAACAACTGGATCATTGAGCACAGAATTGGCCAAAAGATCTGGCACATAGGGCTGATTTTTGGCTGAAGCAAAGTGAGAAGATTTATACGTTTCAGGGCTTGGAGACCTACTTAAGGAAAATGAGGTGACACAAATCCTGAACTTATGGGTGGTAACTTTGGCACCCCAGGGAAGAGCTATTTATTATGAAAAGTAGGGAACTGGGGTTTAGGAAAGGCTTTGTAAGGGGTTTGAAGATGAAATATTCTAAGATTGATAGTAGGAGGTAAATAACTCACTTAGGTCCTAGTCTCCTATAGTAGTAAAGTTGAAAGTGCATTGGCTGTGGAGTCAGTAGACCAGGGTCCTGAAGACCAGTATTTACTATTAAAAAAACCTTTTTAAACTGAGAAATGGTTATATTTTTCCTATTTCTATGTATTATATCAACCCTACCTCCAACCCTGATCCTTAAGTCTTTTTTCTCATGTCAAATAAGAACAATAATATTTGCACTACTTGCTCTCCATAATGCTCTATCACTATCTGGTCTCCATGATGAACAAATGGAGTGATGACTGTAACATCACTATGTTGGTCAGGCAATAAACATCATCTTTTTTGAGGGATTTTTTATTCAGACTATACCCCCAAAAGAGCATTTTCATACCTACAGCAGAAAAACAACAAAAAAGAATTCGATTTTATATGGGTTCAAATCCTGTCTCTAATATTTAATGTGTTTGTGATGAATGCAAAAAATTTCACCTCCCTGAGCTTCAATTTCTTCAGATAAAATAAAGCATTTGAATTTTATTTTAAAATAAAACCTCTAAGGATTCTCCCAACTTTAGACCTATGATCAATGAACTGTGTATCTTAATTTGCTTCTCTCTCAAGGCCAGGGATCCCGCAATGACTAGTTTGTTCTTGGCAGGGACTCTTGTTTTCTACACTAGAAATCCTCAAAACCCCTGTTGACCTCATACGGCTGTGGCTACATGAAGCTGAACGCGTATATGGGGACAAGCTCATCGAAGATAAAGACAAAATCCTATTATATAAACTCACCGTAACTTCAACCAAGAAATACTTTGAGGTAAGTTATAGCACTGGCTTCCATTCCTCAGCTCAGAGTATCATATCACACCTGTGTGGCTTCTAAGTGGGCTGGATCTTCTGCAGTTTGAGTACGTTCAGAAAAACCCTAGTGGGTCCCAGTTAATTACTTTAGCAAATAGGTATGAATATGAATGAGAAGTTTCTTTGGGTACCCAAAACAAATAAGAAGATATTTAAAAGGCCCATGAAGAAATCTAGTCATCTGACCCAGATGAACTACATCTGAATACCAGTATTTTGTTTACTAAGAAAATGAACAGACATGATTGCTGAGCCACTATCAGTCATCGTGGGAAATATGAGACATATAATATTGGAGAAAGGCAATGTCTCAGTTTTCAAAAAGGGAAAGAGAATAGGATCTGCAAAAAAACTGAAGTTATCTTCCATTTTTGCAGATATTTGAGGATGAATCATTAGAAAATGGTTGTTAAACATCTAGAAAGGGAAGAGACAATAATCAAGAATCAACATGGCTTCCTTAAGGACAGGACATATCAGATGATGTCATTTCCTTTTTTAGCAGAAATGCCAAACCAGCAGATGAAGGGAATGCTGGAGTGATAGGTTATATATACTTTAGCAAAGCTTTTGGTAAAATATTTCATTCATAGTATTCTTGTGAAAAAGATAAAATAGATCAGACTACAAAGAGACATATTCACAACTGGTTGGATGGCTGAAGTCTGTATGGTAAAAGTTCCATCATGGTGTAGGCCAGCGATCTGTGTTTGGCCCTATGCTCTTTTAATATTTCTATGATTTATCTGGATAATAGATGTAGAAAGCTGGGAAGGATAGCTGACACAATAGATGACTGAGTCCAGACCTAAAAAGATCTTGACAGACTAGAGCACTGGACTAAATCTAATAAGAGAATATGCAAAAGGGATAAATGTGAAGTATTTCATTTCAACATACACATAAAAATCAAGTTCACAGATAAAAGATGGGGCAGACATCAATAGCTCTGAAAAATATCTTGGGGTTTTAATGTAAAGCAAGTTCAATGTGAGCCAGCTGTGTGAAGCTGTTGCTAAAAATGTTAATGCAACCTTGGCTTTCCTCAAGAGAGCTATAGTTTACAGGAGTTAGTTTACATGACTGTTTATAGGTCTAAGAAGGTGATGGTCCCTTTGCAGGTCTCATGTAGAGTTCTATGTTCATTTCTGGGCAATGACAAATTGAAGAAATTAAGAATGTTTAGCCTAGAGAAGAGAAATCTTATGAGAGACATGACAATTCTCTTCAGGTAGGTGTAGGGCTATCTGAAGGCAGGATTAGGAGATAGGATTGGATTTGTTTGCACTTAGCACAGAACCTGGTACATTTTTGTTGTAGGGTAGTTATTTTTCAGTTGTGAGTGATTCTTCATCTGAGGTTGGTTTGTATTGTTTCTTGGTTTTTTTAGCAAATATACTGGAATGGTTTGCAATTTCCTTCTCTGGCTCATTTTATAGGTGAGGAAACTGAGGCAAACAGGGTTAAGTGACTTGCCCAGGGTCACAGAAGTTAATAAGTGTCTAAGCCCAAATTCAGAAATAAAGAGGAGTCTTCCTGACTCCAAGCCTGGTACTCTATCCTCTGAGACATTTATCTGCCCACTTGGTACATGGTAGATGCTTAATAAATACTTGTTATATATTTTTTAATATTTTTTTCAATGTTCTACAATCACTACCATAAAACTTAGCTTTTTACCCGCCCCATATACCTCCTACCACTTCCCTCCCTCTCCAAGATGGCATACAATTCTATATAGGATCTACACGTACTTTCCTATTGATTACATTTTCACTATAGTCATGCTATATAGATGAACTAAAATAAATGGAAGAAATCATATAACAAATCAAAACATAATACACACACACATACACAAACAAAAATGATCTGCCACATTCTGCGAATTAATAAATACTTGTTGACTAAGAACCATGAGCAATGTCCAGTCTAGGTCTGATGTCAGAAAGCTTCCTAATAATTTAGAATAATTCAAAAATAGAATGACCTCCTGTAAGAGGAAAGATGTTTCCCTCTTCTTTGGCAACCTTCATGCCATGACTGGATGACCATTTTTTGGGTATGCTATAGTGGGGATTCCTTTTGTATCAGTTAGATTAAATGGCTTCTAAAGTTTCTCCTACTCTCAGTGAAATCTTAATTTCTCTGTGATTTAGTCTTTTAGAATTGCAGTAAACAAAATCTTCCTCCCTGAAAGCAATTTGGAACCATGACCAAAGGGCTATAAACATGTGCATACCCTTTGACCTAGCAATACCAATTCTAGGGCTGTATCCTAAAGAGATCATATAAATGGGAAAAGGACCCACATGTACAAAAATATTTATAGTAGCTCTTTTGTGGTGGTCAAGAACTCGAAATCGAGGAGATGCTCATCAATTGGGGAATGGCTAAACAAATTGTGGTATATGAATGTAATGGAATACTGTTGTGCTATAAGAAATGATGAACAGATGACTTCAGAAAAACCTGGGAAGATTTATATGACCTGATGCTGAGTGAAGCGAGTAGAACCAGGAAAACATTGTACACAGTAAGAGCCCTGGTATGAGAGGACTGTTTTTGGTAGACTTAGCCCTTCATAACAATGCAAGGACCTAAAACATTTCCAAAGGACTCATGATGCAAAGTGAGAAAGAACAATGGAGTTGGAATGCAGAATGAAGCAGATTATTTTCTCCTTTGTTATGTTTTGTTTTTCTCATGGTTTCTCCCATTCATTTTACTTCTTCTATGCAGCATAACTAATGTGAAAATGTGTTTAATAGGAATGCATGTGTAGAACCCATATGATTACATCTTAGGGAGGAAGGTGGAGAAAATTCGGAACTTATGGAAGTGATAGTTGAAAACTGAAAACAAACAAATAAATAAATTTTGGGGGGAAAAAATTTCCCGCCCACAGCCAATCTGGTAAAGAACCTTCTTGAATTTAGCTAGGCTGCTCCTTAGAGAAGAAATATGTAATTTGTCTCTGGACTTGAACTCACAGATTTTCCAACTTGGGTAAAACCTGTTGGAATGGCATTCAAGGACCTAGAGCTAGCTTCATGCCACAATGAGCATTAGAGGACAATATTAGTAGAGGCCTATTTTCAATATTACTTGTGTTGATAATAAGGATGACTCCCACTATTTACACTTCCCTTTAGAACTCACAAACTGCTTTCAAAACCAAGCCTGTTAAATAGGGCAGATAGTCACAATTCCCATTTTAAAGAATGTAAGGCCCACAGTTGTTAAGTACTTTTTCTAAGATCTCATAACTAGCAACTAAGCAAATCCATGATTAGCAATGACAAGATAAATATTCATGTAAAATCTGTCCCATCATCAAGCTGGAAAATCCCAAACCCAGTGCACCAAACATTTATTAGTTTGTGGCATTGTGTTAAATGAAAAGAAAAATATTCTAGGCATGTCCCCCAAAAAACTCCTATTCTACTGGAATGTGTCGTGCTAGTATGCTACTAGCATTCCTTACCATGTTTTTTGTTTTATTGAAAGCTCTTCACTGATGTGGACAGGGTAAGATAACTCCACTGAGCAATTAACAATTTATTTGCCCAAGAACTTGTGGGATGACATCCTTTGAGAGGTGGGAGGAAGATGCTGTTGTGACTGAGCACCTGGAAATTCTGCCTTGTGTCCAAGCATTATGGGAGGTTTTAGTTCTTTGTGGAGGTGGTTACACACTGTGAGATTGATATTGAGCACCTAAGTTACTATGAATATCCTATAATATTCTCTCTCCATGTGTATAGGAATATGGTGACGACGTTTTGTTTGCCAAACCAAATATCTTTTGCCACTTTGCCCAAGGGATTGGAGACCCTAAATATTCCCCTGTAACTAATGTGGCAAATCTGAATAAGCTACTAGTGGAAGCTTTAGACAGCTACAATGAAGTCAATGCAGTCATGAATTTGGTGAGTAGTGCTAGAATCAGTGGGAGCCATAAACTATTATTTGGAAATACTGTTTATTTGCTTCACAATTTGCAAATATAGTTCTTGGTTTTCATTTTGATGCAGTTTGTTTTGTGAAAATGAATAATTACATTATTATGAAATGTTAAGGCATATTTCTGGTATTTTTAGGTGCTATTTGAAGATGCAGTGGCTCATATTTGTAAAATTAATCGCATCTTAGAGTCTCCCCGAGGGAATGCCTTGTTGGTGGGAGTAGGAGGCAGTGGGAAGCAAAGTCTTTCCCGCTTGGCTGCATTTATAAGTGCCCTGGATGTATTTCAGATGACCCTGAAGAAGGGATATGCAATCCCAGATCTGAAGGTAAGAAACAACTTTTTGTCAAACTACTTTTTTATTATTATTAAATGTATTTATTTTTAGTTTTCAACATTCATTTTCACAAGACTTTGAGTTCCAAATTTTCTCCCCATCTCTCCTCTCCCCCAACCCTAAGACACCATTCATTCTGATTGTCTCTTGCCCCAATCTGCCCTCACTTCTATCACACCCCTTCCTTCCCATATCCCCATCTTCTCCATTTTCTTGTAGGGCAAGATAGATTTCAATACCCCATTACCTGTATTTCTTATTTCCCAGTTGCATGTAAAAACAATTCTCAACACTCATTCCTTAAACTTTGAGTTTCAACTTCTCTCCCTTCATCCCTCCCCATTCATCCTCAATGAGAAGGCAAGCAATTCCATATAGGCTATATATGTGTAGTTATGCAAAAGATTTCCATAATAGCCATGTTATGAAAGACTAACTTTATTTCCCTCCATCATATCCTGCCCCCCATTTATTCTATTTTCTCTTTTGACCTTGTCCCTCTTCAAAAGTATTTATTTCTAAATATTCCCTTCTCCCATTTGCCTTCCCTTCTATCATTTCCCGACACCACACTTCTCCCCTTCTCCCCTACTTTCCTATAGTGTAAGATAAATTTTCATACCAAATTGAGTGTGCATGTCACTTCCTCCTTAAGCCAAATGTGATGAGAGTAAGCTTTACTTTTTGTCTCTCACCTCTCCCCTTTCCCCTGCCATTGAAAAAGCCTTTTCTTGCCTCTTTTATGAGAGATCATTTGCCTCATTCCATTTCTCCCTTTCTCCTCCCAATATATTCCTCTCTCACCCCTAATTTTTTTTATATCATTCCTTCCTATTTAACTTATCCTGTACCAGGTACAAGATTAGTTAAATAGGAAGGAATATATATAGATAGATAGAGAGAGAGAGAGAGAGAGAGAGAGAGAGACAGATAGATATATAGATAGATATAGATATATACAGATATGCATGTGTAATTCTTCCAGCTACCCAAATACTGAGAAAAGTTTCAAAAGTTACAAATATCATCTTTCCATGTAGGAATGCAAACAGTTCAACTTTAGTAAGTCCCTTATGATTCTTCTACCTGTTTACCTTTTCATACTTGTCTTGATTCTTGTGTTTGAAAGTCAAATTTTCTATTCAGCTCTGGTCTTTTCATCAAGAATGCTTGAAAGTTGTCTATTTCATTGAATGCCATTTTTTCCCCTGATGTATTATACTCAGTTTTGCTGGGTAGGTGATTCTTGGTTTTAATC
>JAQQSK010006652.1:0-14330 GCA_028658325.1 Potorous gilbertii
AAAAAAAAAAATCAGTCAATTAATAAACATTTATTAAGGCCTACTATGTGTCAGGCATTGTACTAAGCCCTGGGAATATCAATAGGGGCGAAAGACAGTGCCCACCCTCAAGGAGCTTACAATCTAATGGGGGAGAAGTTGAATACTGTGTCATTATAATCAAGAATTCTAGGCATGGGGAAAATCTTAGGCAAAAAACACAGAGACAGGAGATAAAATTCCATGTATAAGAATGTATAATAAGTCTTGCAAAGGAAGCCGCGGTTAGATTCTGAAAAGACTTTAGCTGCCAAACATATGAATTTGTATTTAGAAACAATAGGGAGTTATTGGAGGTTTTTGAGGAAGGGGGTAACACAGTCAGGACTCTGCTTTAGGCATACCATTTTGGCCACTCTGTGAAGGAAGGACTAGAGAGAAGAGACCTGAGTCAGACAGCCCAATTAGGAAACTGTTATAACTGTTTACTTTAGCAATAAGAAGAGTCTGCATGAAAGGAGTAGAAAGAAGGGAACACAAGAGATGCTGTGAAACAAAAATCAACAAGTCTGGCAGAGCTGTGAGGGGTCAAAGTTAACTCAGATCATGATCCTAGTTGACAAAACCTAAGAATGCCTTCATAGAATGCTGTGTCCTCAAGGGCAGGAACTGTCGTATATTTTGTCTCTGTAATTCAATGCCTAGCAGACACATATTGCACACTTAAATCAGCATTTGACAATTAATCAATTGATCGACAAAATAGAGAAGCTAGAAGGAACAAAAACAAGTTCTAACTCTGTTTCCCGGTTTTGCCTTTATCGTAGTTTCACAACTAAGTGTTTTCTTTCTTCTTGACCTATGGTTTCTGTACAGTAGGCATGTGTATGTATGTGTGTATCAAAACTATGAAGCAATATTGATTTCTTCATATATTTCAAGCAATTATATTATGCCATTTTTTGGTAATAGCTGCGTAATTCTCCCACTGGGAGAGTGGTTTCTATAATCACAGTTGATGATTTCTTGCTATAGAATTTCTACTTTATGTGTGGCTTTTTATTATCAGAAATCAGATTAGATGAAAGAAGTTTTTAGAAAGAAAAGCCCTAAAAACAATAAATTCAAAGAAGAGGATTTATTTCAAGAGAAATGTAAGACAATCGCTGTAAGAAATAAACTATTTCAGAGCAGTGGGAAATGTACCAGAATTGTAATCATACCTAGGTTGGAAATTCATCTCTACTATTTAGTAGCTAAATGGTCCTGTCAGTTAACCTTTTCCTGCCCTACAGCTTACTCATCTGTAAAATGGAGATAGTGATACTGGCACTACTTTCTTCACAGGGTTGGAGGGTATAGTACTTTTAAAGACTCTAATGTATTTTAACAAAGTCTGATACAATTTGGACCCAACTTATCTTTGCAGCCTTCTCTTCCTGGACACTGTGATCCAGTCAAGTTGGTCTTTTCTATTTTCCTTACACATTGCACTCTATCTCCTACCTCTTTGTACCTGTGTACATACCTGGAATTAACTCCCTCTTCATCCTTGTCCTATAGAGCCCCTATCTTCCTTTAAGATGCAATTCAAACATCACCTTCTACATAAAGAAATTAAGGAGGTCCGCCCAGCTACTGGGGGCCCCTTCCCTCCCTCCCACACTACCACCTTGTATATATTTGTATTTATTCACCTTCTATTTATGATGTATATATAAAATACAGAGCCTTGCACATAGTAGGTGCTTCATATATACTTGTTAATTGACTCATTGACTGACAAATGAACTATCATAATTTTCACTGAACCAATCAATACCCAAAATATTCCAATGGCTCTGTAATAACATTCCAGGAGTTTTGAAAAATAAAGAACTGCAAGATAGATGAACCAAGGCAAAGCAAACTAGGTGGAATCAGGAAAACAATATGTAAAAATGACTTCAGTCATATAAATGGAAAGAAACGATCTTCTCCTCCCTAAAAAAAAGAGAAAGAAAGAAAAAGAAAGAAAAAAAGGAAGGAAAGAAGGAAGGAAGGAAGGAAAGAAAGAAAGAAAGAAAGAAAGAAAGAAAGAAAGAAAGAAGGAAAGAAAGAAAGAAAAAGAAGAAACCAAATGCTGTATAACTAAGCACACAGGCATGGGGAAAAGCCTAGGCAAAGGTCAGTTGGTTGTTGTCCTTCATTTTCAAAGAGGACCAAAATGACATCACCATGATAAAGTGAAGTTTCAGTGTGTCTGACTGTGGCTGATCAGACCAATATGAACTCTGAATGCTTTACCACAGGTTGGGCACAGACTGTCTGTATGAATATTTGGCGTGGATACTCCAAATTTGCACATCCTACGTTTACTTTGTGCTGTCTAGGCAAAGGCACAGAGAGAGGAAATGAAATGTCATATATGAGATAATATTTAGAAAGTACTTAGCCCAATGTCAGACCCATATTAGGTGCTTGATAAATGTTTGTTCCATTTCTGCTTTCTTCCCCCTTAAGGCAGATCACATTCCATCAATGCCTGCCCATCCCAAAAGACTCTTGTAAATGTCCAAAGCAAAAGTCTATACCATTGGGAGGTAGCAGTGGGGATATGGTATTGTCCAACATGCTGGAGGCTTTCCTCAATTTCTCATGATGTTGCAAGGGTACACTCTCACTGTCTACCTCTCATCCTCACCTTGACAGGTGTCCAACACAGCTTTTCCTCCTGCTCTTCTTCAACATTCCTTGATTATATTAAACAGCCTGCTCCCACTCACCATGCACCTTTCCATAGCCCTTTGTATGGTATTCATTTTTAGTACTTTGGAGGCAGTTGTATTCCAGGTCTTGCTGTGCTGGTGGAATATTAGCATCAAAAAGATAGGCCCTTGGGATCAGTAAAGGAGTTTTATGATTTCTCCAGAGTAATCCATTCTTGTCTCCTCCTCCTATACAATTTCGTCCATGTGTACTGCTTTTTTCAGATACATATATACTACTTATACAAGGAAACGAGATAAAATCTTCAAACTGCCATCACTAGGCAGGTGTCTAATCAGAATAAGGTTATAGCAATTAGAATAACATCACAGAACTGTGAAGTCTCAGCGTTGGAAGGTACTTCAGGCGCCATCGAATCTACTCTGGATTCCTCTCTAGAGCATGTGTCAACAAATCATAATTCAACCACAGCTTGAACACCTCCAACAAGCAAGAATTCCTACCTGCGAAAGCAGATCATTCTACTTTGGGAGAGCTCTAAGTTTCTCCTTAATGTAAAATTTAATTTATGTCTCTGCAATTTCTACCCATGTCTACCAGAGCTATCTACTGAAGCCAACGAGAACAAGGCTAATCCCCCTTCCACTCGACAATCCTTCAAAGGTTAAAGAAAAAAGGAAATTATGGCTTCCCTTTCTAAATGCTCTCAAATTACATTTATAATTATACATTCCAGAATACAGCCAGAAATCACAGTCATTCTAACTAATTTAGAGTAGATATTATAGTATCTACCTTCAATAAGAACATTTATTGACAGTGTCCTAGGATACTTCCCCCATTCTCCATGACTTCCTCAAAGATCGCAAATGGAGAGTCAGAAATAAATCTGAATGGTTCATCCGGAACTGGCTTTTTGTACTGATTAAAAGTATCTCCTTCCTTGCCCTCTCCTTGCTTATCTTGGGTCTCAGTTTTCCATGAATATTGTTTTGAGGGAGAAGGGAGCTAAGTCTATCTTTTCCACATAGAAGATTCTTCTTTATTTCCATTTCTCCATCCATCCCCCCTACCCCAGTTGTATTTCTTCTTTTTTATACCGACATAGCTTTATCAAAGCTCTGTTTTGTTGTTCAAGCAAAACTATACTGCAGTCAATAGGGACTGGACTTGAAGCCAGGAACACCTGGGTTCAAATTTTGCCTGTCACTTAATAACTGTGTGACATTTCATGACTCTGTGCCTCAGTTTCCTCATATATAAGATAAAAGGGTTGGACTCAGGAGCCCTGTGAACCCTCCCAGCTCTAACTATGGTTCTATGAATAGACAGAGATTCTGGTATGTTTTATAAATGCAAGCTATAATAATTATTGCTGAACTAGGAAACATTCAAATGTCTCAACTGATATATAACCTCATCAATGTGGGAATTCTCTCCAATGACACAGACCACAACCATTCTGACAACCTTCCTGAGAATATTCTTTTTTTAATGTAATCTCTTTTTTTATTATATTTGAGTTCCAAGTTGTTTCCTTCCCTCTGTCCTAACCCCTCACTAAAGAAGGCCAACATTTCACACACACACAAACACACACACATACACACATACATACACATACACACAAAAACACACACACATACACATACATACACATATACACACACAGACACACACGTACACATGCACACATACATACACAAACACACACACACACACACACACACACACACACATATATATATATATATATATATATATATATATATATATGTGAAACTATACAATACATAGTTCTATATGTCAGGTCTTTGTCTGGAAGTAAATAGTATCTTCCTTCATAGGTCCTTGGTAGTTAACTTGAATAGTAAGAGAATTCAGAATAGCTTAGTTTTTCACATTTGCTTTTGAACAATATTGCTGTTACTATATACAGTGTTCTCTTGGTTCTGCTTATTTCACTCTTCATTATTTCATGTAAGTCTTTCCATGTTTTCCTAAGATCATCATTTCTTATAGCCTAGCAGTATTCCATCACAATTATGTACGACAACTTATTCTACCATTCCCCAAATAATGGGCATCCCCTTAGTTTCCAGTTCATTGCCATCACAAAGAAAGCTGCTATAAATATTTTGGAACGTTTAGGTTCTTTTTCTTTTTCCCTGATCACCTTGAGAAACAGACCTAAGAGTGGTATTGCTAAGTCAAAGGGTATACACAGTTTTATAAGTGAACATAATTACAGATTGCTCTCCAAAGTGATTGGATCAGTTCACGGTTCCACCTACTATTAGTGACACTGTTTTCTCACATGCCTTCCAAAATTTATCATTTTCCTCTTCTATCATTTCAGTCAATCTGATAGATGTGAGAGGGAATCTCAAAGTTGTTTTAATTTGTATTTCTGTAATTAACAATGATTTAGAACATTTTTATATGATCACATACAGCTTTGATTTCTTTCTCCAAAAACAGTCGTCATATCCTATGATCATTTATCAATTAAGGAATGACTCACATTCTTATTGATTTGACAAGGTTCTTTATATATTTGAGATATGAAGCCATTATTTGAGAAACTGTCTCTAAATTTTTTCCCCAGTTTTCTGCTTTCCTTCTAATCTTGACTACATTGATTTGAATAAAAACTTTTTAATTTAATGTAATCAAAATTATCCATTTTACATCTCACAATGTTCTATATCATTTTATTCATAAATTTTTCTCCTATCCATAAATCTGATAAGTAATATGCTCCATATTCTTCTAAATTATGATATTTTCCTTTATATCTAGGTCATGTATCCATTTTGACCTTATCTTGGTAAATGGTGTAAGATATTGGTCCGTACCTAGTTTTTGCCGGATTGTTTTCCAGTTTTCCCAACAATTTTCATCAAAAAGTGAATTCTTATCCCAAAAAATTAAATCTTTACACTTGTCAAACACAAAGTTATTATGACCATTTACTACTGTGTATCATAGATCTAGTCTATTTCACTAATTCCATTTCTTGGATAGTAACAGTTTTAAGATCTACATTGCTATACCCCCTTCCTTTACTTTTTTTATTAATTCTATTAATATTCTTGACTTTTTGTACTTCCAAATCAATTTTATTATTTTTCCTTGCCAGTAAAATATTTTTGGTAATTTAATTGGGATGGCACTGACTAAGTAGATTAACTTAGATAGAGTTGTCATTTTTATTATATTGGCTTGGAATACCCATGAACAATTAATGTTTTTTCTATTATTTAAATCAGACTTTATCTGTATAAAGAGTTTTATAATTATGTTCATAGACTTCCCAAGTTTGTCTTGGAAGGTACTGACACTGTTCTTACAGGAACTTTCAACTCTTTTGTATCTATATTTCCAGTGATTTTCTCTTGCTTTCATCTCCTATATAATAATATGTCTCTTGGATCATTGTTCTAGATGGCTAAGTTTTAATAATAGTTGGCAATTATATGATACTTTAAGTCTTGCAAAGTACTTTAAATACATTATATCATTTGACCCTACAAACTAGTAAGGAAGGTAGCAAAATTATTATTTTTCTCCTTTATTTTGCAGATGAAGAAGAAGAGGGTACCCATGGCCATATGGCTAGTACACGTCAATGGTGGAATGTGAACTCAGGCCAGATTCCAAATCCATCATTCCCATCACTCTAACACTAAGTGTTTACCCCTAATAAGCATCAAATATACTTTTAAAAAGATTTTACCTTAAATAAGTTACTTTCCCTTTGCTTCCAAACCTCAGGGTTCCATCGATGTCTGATGTGGTACTCTCATCACCACAGCCTGCCTCTAATTTGTTATCCCGCCAACTTACATCACAAAATTATGGAATTTCACAATTTCTACCTAATTAGTCATGGACAATTCGCTTATCTTCTCAAAGCTTCATCTTCTTCATCTGTAAAATTCTAAATTTATTCTCACTGTTAAAATATTACAATTCCTATATCCTGTTTCCCAAACAAAAGTGCCCCCTTAAAGGCAGGGGTCAGTTATTATTCATGTAGCAGATGTTCACTAAATTTCACTGTTATTGGTGGTGGTGGTTGTAATGTCAATGTGATACCCATAGCAGCCACTATGAATATCCATGGGTATTTCTAGGATAAATCTGCAAAATATAATAAACTCTTTCTCAAAGGCAAAACCAAAATATTTATTTGGGACATCATTAGAATACAAAGAAATAAGATTTAACAAGGTATTTATCACTCATCCAGGGAGTGTCAATATGTTAAATCTTTCTGTCAGGCCTCCCCACAAAAACAAGTTCCCCTAGACAAATTCCTCCCTCCACCCACTCACAACTTGCTTCTCTTTCTCTGCTCAGCCTGTTCTCTCCTCCTTGGGCAAGCTCCTTCCGGTCTGAGCTCCATGTGACCCAGGCTCCATGTGACCACAGGCTCCTCGTGTTAGACTTATTAAGGGATGGGGAAGATCTTCTATTCTAATAACACTACAACAGTGGTGGTAGTGGGGGTGGTGATAGGCTAGAAAAATAATCCTTAAGGTTAATAATCTTCTAGCCCTAAAATTTCCATGACTTTTGAAGCAATATAATTTAGTTGACTACTAAAGAGATCTGATGTGTGTCCAGAGGAGGTCCTGTAAGTAGATCGGAACTCAGGGAACTCCGGACTTAGTATCAGCTCTGCCACCAAATAGCCATCTCACCTATCTCTAGCTGGCTCCAACCATGTTTTACATCCCATTCAGATATCTAACTCAGATATCTTGCCATCTGCTCTGCTGCAGTGCACATAAACACCCCCCCCATCCCCACAAAGTGTCTGGCACATAGCAGGCAATTAATAAATTGGTTCTTCATTAATTTAATAGGTCATCTGCATGTCCTCAGGCAAGTAACTTACCTTCTCTGGGTCCTATCTTCCTCATCTGTAAAAGGAGGGAGGTAAATTATGTGATTAATTATTATTTGATAATGTGATCAATCTCCATGATGCCTTACAGTTCTAACATCCAGATTCTAAAATGGCATAGATCCTCCTTATTCCCATTACAGCTGTAGGTGAATTAAAATAATTATAAGATCCCTGTGAAAACCACCCTGACCCATTCAACATTCTCATCCAATATTTGCTATTCAGAGAGCACACTCATCTTATGGGTAATCAACATTAAAACCAAATATAATTCTGGGCTCAACAAGTCCCAACTTTGTACCAAGTGGTTGAGTCTCTTGAGGCAGCTAGCTGCCTGATGCTTGACATTTAATTTAAAAACCACGGAGGCATGATGAGAAAACATCTCTATATGGACAGTGAGAAGGCAGCGGAGCATTTTATTTGATATGGTGGATTTCTTCGCCTTTATTTTCATATTTTAATAAGTTCGACTCATGAAAGTATAATGAAAATGGAAAGATCAGTTATCATCTGAATGCCTGGACATTCAGGGATAGCTATTTAAAAAGCCATCACCTCCCAGAGTCTTCCCACAAAAATGTAAATTAAAATGATGAAATTGCCTAAAATCTGTACCAGTTCCCAAGGGGAATGTACTTAGCCTTAAATGCTGCCACTAAGTTAATCAGTGGAACAGAATGTAAGGTGAGATGCTCCTTCTGAAGCAACTTCATACTTCATTAGAGTAAGCAGACCTGGCAGGTAGGGTTGAGATTTGAGAAGAATGTCTTAAAGAGCAAAAGGCAAAGGTCTTACTATCAATATGAGTCTCCCTCCTCACAAGGAAGAAGGTGTCCATCCACAGACATAATATTTGCATTGGATCTACTTACCATATAATTATTTTTTCTCTTTTTTTCCTTGTGTGTCTAACATGAAACACATATTATTCATAACAATTTGCTTTGGGGGGGTTGGTTATGCTTTAATAGAGCATATTTGTATTGCTTATAATAAAAGCAATGTGCCTGCATTCTATCTTTCCACCCACAAGGGTTCCAATCCTTCAGAATACTAGGAGGGACAAAATAGCTGCATTACTCACCAGGTCAGAAAGGTGAGTTACACACAAAACTCCTCAAAGATAACTAATTTTAATTTATATTCTTAATTTATATATCCATGTACAAGACATGAAAGACAAACACTCAGACAGTGAGTACACTGAGTTGCCTGAATGGGAACCCAGCTAGCTAGGTAACTCACCTTGTCCTCTGCCTCTCTTTCACCCTTCCTTCTCCTCTCCAAAAGTAGGTAACTTCAGTGGCCAGAAGCTGCCCAGTTAACTTGGGATTTACTAGATTTCTTTCTTTCCTTTCTTCCCTAAAACCCTAAATCCTGTTCACTCTGAAGCCCATAGATTGGACCACAATAGGTAACTGCCCAAATTCCACTTAATGATTATTTTTTGGGCCTTCCTGTCTTAGAGTCAATGTCAATGGTAACTGTTTCTCTTTGGAACAGCAACCTGGAGGGTCTCATCATCCCAGCTTGATTTTTTGTTTGTTTATTTGTTTTTCTAATTAAAGAGCTATATCTTGACTACTTCTTAAAGAGACTTATTCACTGAATGCACATTACCTCACTCTGAGTACCTGAAAAGGCCCTAGCCTAAAAGCCACAGTCTTTCATTGCATCCTAAGCCATCTCCAGTCATCCTGATGAATATCTGGTTACTGGATCCAGATGTCTCAGGAGGAGAAAGTGAGGCTGGTGACCTAGCACAGCCCTCTCTCATTCAAAACAAAGTCAAGTGCAAGTCATGTCATCATTTTACTGTCATGGTCCTCTTCAAAAACAAAGCATAAATGTTAGGCAATAGGGATATGAATAGAAACTTCCTCTGCCTTGCCTCTTCTTTAGCCATTCCAGAGAAAAAGTAGCAGCAGCAATCTGGAGGTGACCCCAGTGCCATCTTACTGCCTTGTGGGACCTGGATGTAGTGCTCACTCCCTGGATATATACACTCACTCACTCTTAAGACATTCAAACGAGGAGTAAGGAAGGCCCTTCACTCTTAGCCCCTTTCCAGCTACAATGCTCCTGGGGAACTGTAAGTTTTATTTTTCATTTACAACTCACTACTATCTCTATAGCTAATTTCCCATCCACTTATTTCTCTCCCTAGCTATGTATTAATAAATTACCAACTATTTAAGAAAAAACTATCCCTAAGTCCCATTTTCTGTTGTCTCCTGTCCATTGTCTTCAACTCTACTCCACCCAAGTCATATTCCAACCTTTCCCACCCCTTCTATAGTGCCCCTTGGAATTCCTGTTCCATAGTGAACAAATTCTATCTACTAGTTTTCAGAGAGACCTGCCCCCTCCCCCACTGATGACACTGTATCCTTGGTTCTCCTCTCTAATTGTGAGCTAGTTGTGCACAGTCCCCAAGGTACCGGTCCTAGAGGGATAGTCAGAATACTCCTTGTGCCTCACGGCAACTTCTTAATTCTCCCTTTACCACCATGATTCAGAAAACTTTGAAGTTCACAGTATCAATTTCTAGCAAATATAAATTAGGATGACTATTATATACAGATGGCCAAGTCATTCTTCTTTTCTCAAGTAGTCCAATATCATGATAGAGTGCTTGATCTAGATTCAGGAAGACTCATTTTCTCAGTTCAAATCAGGCTTCGGGCATTTACTAACTGTGTGATCCAGGGCAAGTCACTTGACCCTGTATGCCTCATCATAAAATGACCTGGAGAAGGAAATGGCAAGCTATTCTAGTATCTGCCAAGAAAACCTCAAATGAGGGTCACAAAAAATTGACCAGGACTAAAAACAACTGACCTTTTGGTAGGAGATTTCAATATTCAAGTTAATGTTCTCTTCCTAACCTGACAGTTAGTATCTCAGTATCCTCAAATCCCCTCATTTACTCTATCACTACACCTTGACTACACATAGGGTTAGTAACATCATTAATGATCTCATCGTTAATATCATGTCCTACCTTCTAATTTAAACACTCTGATATTCATCTATATTACCATAACCTATCATTCCATCTCTTGATATGTGCCACCCCTCCTAAATGTATTCTTCAATATCAAGGAGACTCCTCCTTTTTCACCTGGCTGCAATACTTCTAGACATCTCTGACTGCTCTAACCTATGTGAGGATGCTCATTACTGGGGTAACTTCACCTTCTTGTAAGAATTTATTATTCCTGACACTCTAACTCACTGCCACCCTCTACCTCTCTGATTAGAGAGTAGGGCCATAAAATCCAAACCTCCATTTAAAGAGAAAGCTGAACTCGGACATCTCCTTTCTCACCTAGCTGAACTACTTTTGGACTTCTCTGACTGATTTCTCAGGTACCTTCTTCTTCCTCTATTTTTCAGTTTCCTTTTGTGTTTTGTCTTCCTTCATTAGACCATAAGCTCCTTGAGGCAAGAACTGTTTTTCTTTTTGTATATTAGTAGCCCCAATACTTAGAACAATGTAGTAGGCACTTATTAAATGTTTATCGAATATTAACTTATTGCTCATTCCCTCCACCCTATACTAGTTTTTTAGTCCATTACTCCTACTTTGGGAGTAGCTAGGTAGCACAGTGGATAAAGTGCTGGACCTAGAATCAAGAAGACCCATCTTGCTAAATTCAAATTTGAATCTTCCTGAGTTCAAATCTGGTTTCAGATACTTACTAACTGGATAACTCTGACAAACCTCTTAACCCTGTTTGCCCCCATGTCCTTATCTGTAAATGAGCTAGAGAAGGAAATGGGAAACTACTCCACTATCTTTGCCAAAGAAAACCCCAAATGAAGTCATGAAGAGTCTGAAACAACTGAACAACACTGCTGCTTCGATTTCACCTCTCACCCTCTCTAATCTTCATTCTATATTTATTAAATCCAACTCTATACTATCTCCTCCTCTTGAATCCCTCAACCTCTTCTCCATCTGACAACTATTTCTTACCAATCTTCATCTCTGGGTTTTCTCACTATTAACCTACTGGTGCGCTGTTGAACCACACTCGAAGTCCCAGAGCTATGTTGATTGAGTATATTAAAAATTCATGTTGTCTGCTACCCTTTTCCTGACAGAGGTGATAGGTTCAGTTTAAATTAAAAGTTTTGTTTTTGACATGGAGAATATAGGAATTGGCTATATATATATATATTTATAATAGAACTTTTGTTTTCTTTCTCAGTAAGAGGGAGTAGAAAACAGATTCTCATTAATTGAAAAAATGAAATTTAAAACAGATAAATAGGCCCTCATTGTAACAAAGCCATTCTTTTATTCTTCCTAAATGGATTCCCTATGTCATTCTTCATAAAAATTTTTTTCAAACCTTCCCTTCCTTCCTCAAGCCTCTCACACCTCTCCTTGCTCCTTTCTTTCAGCTGAGGATTTCACCTCTAATTAATAGGAACATTGAAACCCTTTGACATCAGTTTCTCTTCTCCCCTTCTCCATCTCAAAATTCCTTGGCTTCATCCCCTTAGTCTCTCATCCTATCCTTCAGTCTCTGACAATGAAGTGTGCTTTCTTCTTGCTAACTTCTCTACATCTGCCCTTCATTTAGTCCTCTCCCATCATCTCCTGAAGACTACAACATCAATTATCCTCTGTCTCTCTCTAATATCCAACCTCTTCCTATTTACTGGTTCCTTCTATACTGTCTTCAAATGTGACAAAGTCTCCCTAACCTTAAAAAAATACTTTTCTAAACCCTATCATCTCCTCAAACTATCATTGTACATTTCTCCATGGTTTTTTTTTTCAACCAAATTCTTAGAAATAGATGTCTCTATGTGTTGTCTTTATTTTTCTTTTCATTCACTCCTGAACCATTTGTATTATGGATTTCAACCATACTGAAAAGACAAGTTTCATCATTTGACTGAGGCTATTTTTCCCAAAGTAACCAATTATCTTTTAATCAACAAATCTGATGTTCGTTTCCAGTCTCCATCCTGCTCTATCCTTTGCTTTATTCGAAACCAGTGACCACCATTTCCTCCTTTCCAGTCTGTCAAAAAATTGTTTTCACTTTTTTCTCCTCTCCCCTATCCAACCACTCCTCAGTCTTTTTTAGGAAGTTCATCCAGATCATGTCTCCTGGTTTTAAGCATCCCCCAAAACTCCATCCTAGAGGAGACTGGCACAGGAACCTTCTTCCAAAGACAAACAAAACCTCACCTCAGAGTATATAAACACTTTTCAGAGCATCGGGCATCATGACCCTTGTGACCCAGTGACTCATTAACAATTAACAAAAGGTGTGGGCCTTCCTACAAAACAAGCCTCCCCTAATTGAGCTTCCCTTAATGGTATCCACCTGGGGCCTACTAATAAGCAGGGGAAGATCTTTAATTCTAATTAACATTACACAGAGAAGTAAAGAGAAATTTTAAAAAGGTAATAAAGTGAGTAATCCGAAAAGACTTTATAAAGATTAGATTGCATAGACTTGGCTCCTATAGGGGGAAAGGGAAGGAAATATTATACAAGTATCCTTTGAGAACTGTGATGTCATCAAAGGTGATAGGGGAGTCAAATAAGATGGAGAGGCTAGGAGTGATTTTTATGTTTTGATCTTAAAAGAAGAAAGTAAAGGGACTCTGTGAATGAAATAGAAAAAACAAATAGGAGGAATAGTGGATTTATTATCTTGCATAACTGGGGAAACAGAAGTCCTTACAAATGAGGAAGTGGTAGGGAAAACAGCTGTAACTTGAATATTATTTTGAATTGATATGAAATGACATAAGCAGAAGAACTTATAAAAATATTGTAAAAAAAATAAAAAAGACTATTTTGAAAGACTTAGAAGCTCTGCTCAAAGATGTGATATACTAAATATTAAAAGTGAGACATAAATTTTTGGACCTGGACAGTGTGGGAATAAATTTTGCTTAATTTGTGTATTTGTTACAGAGTTCCTTCTTTTCTCCCTCTCTCCCATTAATAAAAAGAGTCTAAATTTTAAAAAAGATAGACCTACATGGGGGTCAAAGTGGGTGGTCTTGGTTGCAGAAACTTCAGTCTTCCGTACCAGGGTCTGAGGGAAGGTAGTGATCAAAATGACAGTGGTTTCTACTATTTCAGCTGGTTTTTCTTCCCTTCAGTGGTGGTCAAGGATCACAATAGACAGAACAGTAGGACAAGCCATTCAGTGAAAAAAAAAATTTATTAAGTGCTTAGCATGTGCCAGGCACTGGGGATGCAAGGAAAAGCAAACTTTTGAGGAATTTACATTCTAATGGAGGAAATGCATGCAAACATGCACATATGCATAGCAAGCAATATTTGAGTCTGGAGGGGAACAAAGGAAACCAGGAAACTGATATGAGGCAGGAGAACATCTCAGACATGGGAGAAGGCAAGTGAAAAGACATGGCGATAGGAGGCAGTAAATGTGAGTAGACCAGCGTAGGTGGATCTCAGAATGTGTAGAAGAGAGCAAAGTATAAAAAGACTAGAACATTGAGACAAAGACAAGTTGCAAAGGGTTTTCAATGGCAAATAGGATCTTCTATTTATTCCTGGAGGTGATAAGGAAATACTGGAATTTAGCAGGTAACATAGACAAACTTAAACATTAGGAAAATTACTTTTGCATTTGAGTGGAGGATGTACTAGAGTACAGAGAGATCAGACAGAAGAACATGACAATCATCCAGCTGAGAAATGATGAGAGCTTGAGCT
>JAQQSK010006653.1:0-14329 GCA_028658325.1 Potorous gilbertii
CATTCTTCTCCTCATTGGCTTTTTGAACCTCTTTTGCCAATTGAGTTAGCCTATTTTTCAAGGTGTTATTTTCTTCAACATTTTTTTGGGACTCCTTTATCAAGGTATTGACCTGTTTTTCATGCTTTTCTTGCATCTCATTTCTCTTCCCAGTTTTTCCTCCACCTGTCTAACTTGATTTTCAAAATCCTTTTTGAACTCTTCCATGGCCTGTGCCCATTGGATATGTATTTCAGATGTTTGGGATACAGAGGCCTTGACTCCTATGTCTTTACCTGATGGTAAGCATTGGTCTTCTTCATCAGAGAGGAAGTTTGGAATCATCTGTTCCCCAAGAAAATAACCTTCTATGGTCTTATTTTTTTTTCCCTTTTCTGGGCATTTTCCCAGCCAGTTACTTGACTTCTGAGATTCCTGTTCACCCTCACCTAGGTTCGCCCAGCTAATGCTTGAGGTCTGAGATTCAAATGCTGTTATGCAGCCTCAGGGCTTTCAGCAGCAGGCCTGGCTTCTATTCAATGGGAGCTCAAGTTCTGGTGCTCAAGTGGGGGCAGAGCCACCTCCCAGGCTCAGTTCCCTCAGGGGGTTTATGCAGAGACCTTCTGCAATGGAGCTCCTGCAGAGCTCCTGCCTGCTTTGGGAGCCTCTGGCCACCCGCTGCCTCTGCCGCCACCTCCCGAGGGGACCCGAGTTATGGAGACACCCGGCTCCCCTCTCAGCCTGTCCAGACATGTCTTTCACTGACATGTGCGTCTGTGGGTGGAGGGACCTTCGCAGCCGTTGGATATTCCATCCCTGAAGCCTGCCCAGATCTGCTTGCTCCTCTTGGTGCTGTGTGGCCGAGGCAGGGCTGGGTTCCGCTCCCATCCAGTGCATAATGGACCTTTGGGATCGGTTTTTCAGGGCTCTCTGGAATGGAAATCTCCTTCACTCCATTGCTGCGTGACTTCCACTGTTCCAGAATTTGTTGGGAGTTCTTTTTAGAGGAAATCCATGGGCTGTGGGTTCAGAGCTAATATATATGAGTCTTTCTACTCTGCCATCTTGGCTCTGCCCCCTAACAGACAAGAGCAGAGAAACTGATGTCCCAGCGGTGACTTTCGCAGGCAGAGTGTCTTATAGAAGAACTTTAATATTATTTTCTAGGTTAGAAAATATCTTTTTTTTGGTAATTTTATTGGTATGGCCCTGAATATGTAAATTAATTTATGTAGAATTGTCATTTCTGTTATATTATTTTGGCCTATTGACAAGCAACTGAAAATTTTACAGATATTTAGATCTGACTTTATTTGTGTGAAAAGTGTTTTATATTTGTCTTCACATAGTTCCTGTGTTTGTTTTGGCAGGTAGATTTCCAAATATTTTATAGTGTCTACTGTAACTTTAAATGGAATTTCATATTCCAACTCTTGCTGTTGAGCTTTTTAGTAATATATGGAAATACTTATTTTCTAAGCATATGATGAAGGGAAATAATCAAAACTAATGCCATTAGAAACTGTTTATTAGTTGTTTAACATTTTTGGTGACACAGAGGCAACATTTTGGTGACTTTGGAGACTTACATCATTGTTAAACTATACCATCAAAGACATTGTATTATAGAAAAATATCATAACTAACAGTTACAAAATGAAGGCTTAGAAAAAATGGAGTTGTTCACCTTAAGTAAACATAATTATTGTTACATAAACTTGTTGACCATCTGGTGGACCAGATGGTGGACTAACCCAAAATTGACATGTTCCAAGTTCAAGCCCCATGATAGAATTGCTCTCTGTGAGGGGGATATGGGGTGAACAGTCTGTCTATGTCTCTCTGTCTCTGTCTCTCTCGTTCTGCTCCAAACACACTCCCTCTCTCTCCATGATGTTACACAGAGTAAAGGACACTAAGAAACAAAGTAGAGAATCAAATATTGAAATTCATAAGACAAACAGATAGTCAGCAGGGAAAGTAGAGGATATTATTTCATATAAGAAATTCAAAAGGAATGATTGACAACTCGATTTCATATTCAGCCATGCTGACTTTGCTACATGTTGGCCTCTGACAATGCATTAATTTGACAGCATGATACATTGAGTACAACTATCAATAAATATACTGTTGTATATAGGGAGTTAGCTACCTGATAGTGGAAGTAGTGTTAAGAAGTGTGACTCCTTGTGCCACAAAAGAACGTTGACTATAGATTAAAAATAAACACTTTCTGTAAGCAAGTAATTTGAGTTTACCCCTTGGCCACATGAATTTTCTAGGTAGGTCTCCATGTCCTTTTGTTATAATCTTAAACTCATCCTTTCCTTAATCTCTTTAAGAAATTTTGAAAGAATGTGCCCCTAGTGTTTTTAGGCAAAATATTTTATATAATTTTTCTTACTGTACAATAGTCTTTTTAAAAAAAATTATTTAACTTCTGGATAATTGATGTTGAAAGAAAAGACATTGGTGGGTACTCACTTGTGAGTAAATGTTACTCACAAGTCAAACATTTAGAAACCCAGGTGCAGCAGTTAATGGAATCCAGACCATTAATGTGAGTATTGATTGAGAAGAAAGTAGTCCAGGGTGGTGGGACAAAATATGGTAACATTTCTGTGTAGATTGGAAGACATTGAATTCAAATCTAACATGAGACAATTATTTATGATATTAAGTATGGAAAATAACAAGAGAACTAAATTTGGATTTCTAGAATGAAAAAGTGAGTACAGGCCTTGTTTCTTACTAACTGGGAATTTGGGCAAATCCTTAATTCTCTCTGGGCTTCAGTTCTCTCATTTATAAAATTGGAGTGGTTATATTAGATCATATCTGAGGTCCCTTACAAAAATAAATTCAATGAAATTTCTAACTTAGAGGGGTTAGACTTTTCTCAAAAGTGAACAGTATCTTATGTTCTGCGGAAAGATAAGGGGATTCACAGATGGTAAAATGAGGTAAGGCATTGGTTGCTGTCCAAGAGAAGAGATGTATGATTGGGATGGAGAATTCCCTTGTGGGAGATATAAAGGCAACTCTATGTATATAAACCTGTTGTGAATTATATATGTATGTATGTGTATGTATATATATATATATATATGTATATGTATACACACATGTATTTACTCCTGCCCCTAAACATGTATTCATTCACATAGACTGGAGAGATTGTGGGATTCATTGGTACCTCTGAAACATTAAAGGAACAAAAGGAAGCCCTCATATGGTCAAAGACAGACAAGAATTACATATAATGAAAAAGCATGCATTTTGCATTAAAAGGCCCAAATTGATAAATTCATTCCTTAATCAGTGTAGGAAATGTAACTCTGATAGATGGAAAGAATACAAAACATAAATTTAAAATTTATAATTCATAATATCATCACATCAAACTCATTAATTTATATCTATTCACTGCTAAAAGGAATCAGTGATAGATAAGAGCATTAAACAAGGTCAAGAATAACACATGACTTTATGTAGTGAAATCAGTTCATATTATTTCACACTTGATTTTATTCATGAATTCAAAATATGCAATTAAATGTCAAATAGTCTACTTTTGAAAAGTTTGCCAATAAGTGACAATTGACAGAAGATTCCAGGAGGGATAGTTTGAAGGGAGGTTGACCATAAACCACGTATTTTCAGTGATGCAGCCATGAGATGATGGTATATGCAAATAGTGTGATTATAAAAATGGAAAGGAATTAACCTTGAGGTTAAATCTAGGACTCTTCTCCTTGCTCAAGGGAGTTTTCAGAGACTTGGCTAGAGAGCTTCCCCTCTCTACCAGGAGGTTTACTAATCCTCAAACTCAAACTAACTTGCTAATTAAAAATAAGCCCCACATAGTGTAACTAAATCCCTCAACTAATTTGGAAAGACTTTCTGTCATACTTAGTTATAATATGATAGGTTCAATCTGGGTGTGTTCTAACCTAACATAGATATCATGTTATAATATCTTGTCTGTTCTTTTAAATGGAGTGTGATGTTTTGATCAATTGCCTTGATTGACTGCTAATCTTTACAAAAAATATTCTATGAATTAATCAACAGGTAACATGCAACAAGTACTCTGCTTGGCATTGTCTGTGGACCCATGGAAATACTTAAGTGTGTTTATAATTTTGTCATTTGGAGGCCTCGTATAATAAGGAAGATCAAAATTGACCTATGTATATCCTGTATTATCTATGTTCCTACCCCTCCCCCAAAACCCCTATGGGATTCATCCAATGTCCTAAGAGTGTTCCTTTCTTTGTTTTGACATTTCAACAGTATCTTTTTAGCATTCTGATGACTCATCTATCTCCCCTTCTAATCATATAATACCTTGATGGTATCTTTTCTTTTAATTCTTGGTTGAAAGTTCTAATTGGTTATATGTTGCAGTCTATTTGTATCTGCCATATACTCTTTTTATTTTAAATTTATTTATTTATTGAATAAAACAAGAATTTTCATAATATATACAATAAAAAAGAAGATTGCACATGAAATTGCAAAATTTACTATGTGTATCTTGTTATTTATTTTAAATAAACCACATATTTATCAGGTAAGCATCCTTTTTCTTCCCTCCCTCTCTCCTCAGACATAGTTACTGTTAGAAACAAATAGGTATGTACACACACACACACACACACAATTATTCCATACATACTTTCATTTATCATCTCTTTCTCTGGATGCAGATGGTATTTTTTTCTATGTTCTTTACAGTTAATTTGTGTATTTATAACAATCAAAATTACTTATTTACTCAAAGTCATTTTAAAAATAATATTGCTGTTACAGTATACAATATTCTCTTGGCTCTGCTCAATTCACTCTTCGTTGTTTCATGTGAGTTTTCAAATGTTTTTGTTTGAGATCACTGAACTCTTTATTTCTTATAGCATAGTAGTATGTCATCACAATTGTATACCAGTTTCTTCAGCCATTCCTCAATTGATGGGCATGCCTGAAATTTTCAGTTCTTTACCAACACAAAGAGAACTGCTATAAACATTTTAGAACATATAGATTCTTTTCCTTTTCTCCTAATTATCTTTACTCATACCTGCCATTCACTTTTGCATTTGTACTCTTTGCAAAGATCTCAAGTAGAAGATGGTATTTGATGAGAATTTTGAAAGAAATAAGATACTTTTAGGGTGGAAGTTGGGGGAGAATGAATAGATTTCAGGGATGAGGAATTATCACTGCAAAGGTAAGGACATTAAAGGTGGAATTTCATACGTGAGAAACACCAAGAATCCAGTGACTGGAACTCAACAGAGAGATTGGCATTCACTATATAAATCTAGGGGTTATTTTCCAGGACTATAATTAAAATCAGAGTAAATTGGAAGTGGGACAGTCACAAGGACAAGACACTATGATGTGGGATATGGAGAGCTGCTCAGTACTCCATCAAACCTAAGGGAAAGAGTACTTTATTCAGCTGGGGCTAGCTCTGCAAACCCAGATCTAAATTGGGGCAGAGACAGACTAGTGAAGTGAGAAATTCCTGTTAATTAAGAAGGCTAAGGCACTTTGAGATATAACACAAGGAAACCACAGTCAGAAATGGGGAACTAGGAAGTGAGTTGTAACAAAACAAGTAATTTAGAAAAGTCTTGAAGTAAATAGAGTTTTTAGATCTTGAAGACGAACAGATAAACAGGAAAAACAGAATAAGAAAAGCACATATAACCTTCATAACTAGTAAATGCTATGTAGCATTTTTGTTAGTGTATTTGTTTTATTTTTTACTAATACAAAGTGCTGCTGCAAGTATTTTGGCATATTTGGGACCTTTCTTTGTATTGTTGACCACCTTGGGGTATTTGACTAGCAATGAGACTCAAGTTCGAAAATATGGATATTTTAGTCAATTTGCATAATTTCAAATTCCTTTCCAGAAAGATTGGATCAAGTCCCAGTTTTCTGAAACAGCATATTTAGTGCATCCATTTGTCCACAACCTCTTGAACCTCATCATTGTCTATTCCCATCTTTGGTCATCATGATCAGTTGGCTAAGTATGTGGTAAAACCCATGAATTGTTTTGATTCAGATTTTCATTTTAGATCAATCTTCACATAGTTCTTAAAAATTTGAAATTATTCTTTTGAGAACTGTTTGTTCATATCCTTTGGCCACTTAACTATTGGGAAGCTATGTTAAGTCAATCACTTTTTTTATTGGTAACATATACATGTTAGATTTAAGATCCTTATCAGATATGTGATATAAACTTATTCCTCTCATCTGTTTCCCTACTTATCTTAGTTGCATTAATTTTATTCACACAATAGTTTTTTAATTTCATGCAATGAAAATTACACACTTTATTTTTTACAAAGCTATTTTATTTTAAATTAACATTCTTGTCATACATTAGGGTATATTATTATATTTAATATTAGGCATGCAAAGTTCATTTGAAATAGACATCAAAGTATTTCATATATACACATACACATATGTGTATATATGTATACATGGGCTCATATATGTATGTATATAGAGAGTATCTATCTTCCTATCTATATTTTAGAACTAATATTAATTATCTTAAGAAGAAAGAACACTTAACCTCATCTTGGAAAATTGCTAGTGAATATTTAAATTAGAAAGAAAGGAAAAAAACGACCCTTTGTAAGACAGCTGGGGGAAGGTTGGATGCAGGTACCCAGCAGAGTACAGGTGTATCTAGAATATGAGAGCTGTTGGAAGCCAATTCATGTATAGTTAAATAAATCTTTCTGTCAACAGATAAAAGGATCATACATTAAAGGGAAAAAACTGTGTTCTTATCATATAAGAAGAGATCATTAGAGATGACTTCTAAATAAGATTCACTGTTGGAACAAAATCACTTTGGTTTTGCCATAAAATTTCATACATTTATAGTCATCACAACTACTGCAACTGATCACAATAAGAGGAAAAAATAAAACTGTGAAGTAATAATGTAAAGTTGCATTTTTCCAAATCACATACATACGTGTGCTTCCAAGACACTACGCATTTCTTTGCTTTTAACAATGTAACTTTTCTCTAAGATTAGCTCCAGTCATTATAGTAAAGTAAAACCAGAATGACTCTTTCCTTTGATAACAAATCCAACTTATATAGCACTGGCTTCAAGTGAATCGAGAGCTGGCGTCAGAGTCACCAGGATCTGGGTTCAACTGCCTCTGGTGTATTCTGTCTGTGTGACCATAAGCAACTCATTTAACCTTATAGGGCACTAGACAACTTTCCAAGACTGCAAGTTGTCTAGAAGGCGACAACTTGAATCATTAATGGGAATTTTTTCCTATGGAAGTTCCCATAACACGTATGTGAGGGAGGTATTACCAATGTTATTTTCCCATTTTATATATAATGAAATTAAGATACAAAAGAATTAAGTAATTTACCCTTTGTCAGAGAAAATGCAATTATCATTTATCATGTATATTGCGTGCAGAACATTCTAGGCTTTAGGAAAGATGCAAAGTTTAAATAAAATATGGTCCTTATCCTTAGCTTGCAGTTAATTGATAAAGTCTAATCAGTGAATGTTTAAGAAAGTTTTTCAAAGATAAAACTGGCTGAGGTTGAGGGCAAAGGATTCCACTCCTAGGTGAGTTCTGGGAAAGACCTAAAATTTCCAGGGGGTTCAGCAGGATTGCATAGAATATGATTACAGACTTTATACCTATACCTAAGAATAAAGATAAAAAATATTTTTTTCTCATAACATAGGGTTGCTGAGGTACAAATAATTTAATGTGTAAAAAGTACACCATAGAGAATAAAGTGCCCTATATTGTTAAGTATTAATATTATGTAAATATAGATCTACAATTTTGAGTGTCTTTCTTTATGGGAATTCCATCCACCCCTAGAGAGATCAACCATTTATCATTTAGTAGTTAAGTCCTATGAAGTTGTTAGTAAGTGACTTACTTGCTCAACTATACAACAGTAAATGTCAGAGGCAGACTCTGAACCCAGGTTTTCCCAAATCTCCTCCCAGCATTCTTACCACAATCCACTACACTTTTATTGTTGGTGTTGTTTCTGCCAACATTTTGGATATACAGGTCAAGTTTATGTATTACATTGCTATAAACAATCCTATTCACATATTCTCTGTTTCTCTCTGCCTCTGTGTGTGTGTATTTATCTCTGTCTCTGCCTCTCTGTCTCTACCTCTCTGTTTCTCTCATTCTCTCTTTCTATGTCTCTATCTCTCTCTCTGTCTCTGTCTCTGTCTCTCTCTCTCTCACACACACACACAGAATATGGCACCATAATTCACATAGTACTGAAGGAAAATAAAAGATGACACATACATTTTCAAGTTAGTGAGAAAATACTTTCCCTAAAAACTCGAAAACTAGCCATAAGCAGATCACTGAGTGGCAAGAGTTATTTCAATTGCTGAAGAAAGTTCTAATAATGACAGTGTACACACAACATAGAGGAGATGGAACCTGAAAGGAGGTCATTAGGCAAACAGTTAGTGCCCAGTAGGTGATAAAGCAGAAATGCTAACAAGGTATCAGATCAATGAGGGAGGTTAGGCAGATTTAGGGGGGATTTTCAAATCAATAATGGATCAAACAAGAAGAAATAGTTTTGGTTGCATGAAATTCAGTGTGATTTAAGCAGATAAACCTTTAATTTTTTTCCTATTGAGCAATGTTACAAAAGTCATATTGTTAGTGGGTTTACTATTTATTTTAGATCTGAAATAGACTGTTGAATAATTGCTTAACTATCACTCCTAAACAAAAGTCTGCCTACTTTAGTTGAATTATTAAGTCACATAAATTGCTGGTTGATGTTTTTTATCCCTTTGCATTGACCATGAATAAAAATTCTAAATAACAACATCATTTCTAGGAAAATAAATAGTAACTTACATTAAAATTTGACATATTTTTACAAACAGAACAGCCAATTAATCCAAACAACTTCCAAAAGAGTACCTCAAGGTCATGCATTACACTTATACCTTAAGAAAAGCACTAATAATGACAGTTAAAAAGAAATTGCATATTTGTCATCTTTAGGATTATAGCATAGTTATTTACCTATACTAACACAAAAATAGGGACTATGTTCCCTTAGCTCTGGATAAGTCAATATCTGAGAGAGTTAAATGGATGAGATGAAACAGACAAATTTAATAATAGTCTTCCCAAAAGAATTTTTTTTCAGTTTGGGATTATAACTGATTAACCTCCATCACTATCTCTCTTAACTATTAGATCAAATGTAGCACCTCTGTGGTTCTCAAAGCCTTACACAACATAGGGTCAACTTATCTTTCTAGAATTCTTAGGTATTACTTCCTTCACATAATCTATGGTCTAACGATTGAGCCTGGATGACTGAGACTACCCCAACAAATAACAGGAAAATTAAAAAAGGGGAAAGCTTAGGAGGTGGGGCAGATACCACAATAGGCTTTGGGGCATGATGAATCTAAAATAACTACAAAGCATCCAGTTCAAGATGTCTAGTAGGAAGTTGTATATGTGACACTGGTAGTCAGGATAGACGTTAGAGATGGTTATAAATTGAGCTCAGAATCATCTATAAAGATAACTGAATCCATGGGAACTGATGATATCACCAAGTGAAATATTATAGAGACAGAAGAGATAACAACCCAAGATAGAGCCATGGGTCTCACCTATAGTCAGTGGGTTCAATCTGGATAGAGACAAATCAAAAGCATTTGAAACTGTGCAGTCAGACATATTGTGGGAGAATCACCAAAACCTAGAGAGTTGAAAGGATCAAGGACATAAGAATCATTAGCACTGTCAAAAGCAGTAGAGAGATCAAGAAGGGAGATTAAGTTTTTCAGGGAAGTATGAGACAAGGTTCTCCTATGAGTACATGGGAAGGAGAAGTCATGGGAAAGTTTAGGAGGCATGAAACATTATAGGAAAGCTATGGTGGTGAGGGTAATAGTAAATATATTAGGGAGGAGTAAAAGAATTGCCTGGTATCAGGAAAGGCACACTTGATGTTATGCAGCCTAGCATTATCATGACAAGGCAGTTATTTGTTTTTCCTTTCTTTAATAGTTTTCTAGCTTTGTTCACTGGTACATAAGTAGGGACAAAGGCAATGAATGATAGGATTAATGTGAGGGTTGGGCAAAATTTTGGTAGAACAAAAAGGGGCAAAAGGCTTGAGAAAAGAAGGCAGTATAGAGCTAAATTGGCTCACCAAGGGGTTAAGATAGGGAGGAGTAAGAGTGTAGCCTGTTTGCACATTGTCTAGCAAAGATTAGAATTCATAATAAAGACTAAGAACAGGGCTAGAGGTATGAAAGACAGATGGAAATGGAATGGCAAGAGATCCAATAAGATGATTTAAAGGTAAAGGCAAACTTGTTAGTGATGACAAGGAAATGACCATCTCTTTCTGTAGCTTACTTAAAGTGGAGTATTAGATCATGAGATAGGAATAAATTAAAGAAATGGAGAAATTACAGCATTTGAGGAAGTGCCCTGTGTTTGTGAGAATCTGCTAGTATGAGGACAAGAGTTGTGGAGGAAAGACTGTGAGCCAAATATTGAGAAAAGAATTTCCTGGAGCATATATAGCAGTTAACACAATCTTGATTTGGGGGAAGGGAGAGAGTAAAGAAAGGAAAAGTATCTACCAGAGTTAATATGGGATGCCATGTTGTGCCATAGAATTGAGACATAGTTCAGCTTAATAAATGCTTGCTCATTGATTCATTATGAGATGAAATTCAGATTAACCTGAAATTCTCACAAGTGATTTTTTTGTCGCAGGCATATTGCTGAACTATTTGGTTTAGTCATCCTCAATGATTGGATTCAAGCTTTGTGCTATAGAAAGAAATTCAATTTGGAATCAGAGAACCTGGACTTGAATTCTGGACCTTCTGATTAATTCCTGTAGAGTCTTGAGTTACACTGATACTTATTGGTATTAAAATAATTTATGGCAAGGATATGGTTGCCTCTCCCAACCCTCAATGATGAAGTAATAGGGGGAAGTTGAGAACTCTTAATCCATGCTTCCATTAAAATACCCACCAATCAGGATTGTTTTGACAAGGTGGTCCCAATTACTGCCAGGAAGATAAACTTGTATTTAAAAGGACTTGTGATGTTCGCTTGAGGATCTTTGATCACTCAGAGAGATCAATGGCTTCAACTTATTGGTTATTGCAAGCCTGGCAAATAGGAGGCAGCTTGCACAATGGAGAGAGCACTGGACTTGGAATAAGGAAGATTTATTTTCAAATTCATCTATCCTCAGACAATTAGTCTAGGTGTGTGACCTGGAGTAAGTTAATAAGTTTCTCGGTTCTGTTTGCCTTACTTACTTATCTATAAAATGAGCTAGAAAAGAAAATGTTGGGGGTGGTGGTGAAGCCAAGGTGGCAGAGTAACAGCACTCACTTTCTAGAATGCTACTCTTAAGCCCAGCCAAATACCTGTAACAAATGGCTCTAAACAAATTCTGGAGCTGCAGAACCCACAGAATGACAGAGTAAAGCAAATCTCTAACCCAAGACAATCTGAAATGTCACAGGGAAGTGTCTATTGTGTCATGGTGGGGGCAGGAAGCAGTCTAGTGTGGGCCATACCCACACAGACAGAAACTGAACAGACCTTGAGGAGACTAAATCTCTTGCACCTGTGGCAGTTTTCAGACTTCAGGACTCCAAAACACTAAGGACAAATTGGAAGGTCAGTGGAAAAAGCCTGTGGGAACAGTGTGGGAGAATGGAGAGATCTATCCCCAGGTGGCAGAGGACGAAGGGGGCAAAGAAAATTAAAATTAAGGGGTGGGAGAGGAGTATATATCGGGAGGAGAAATGGAAAAATAGAATGGGATAAATTATCTCACATAAAAGGGGCAAGAAAAGCTTTTTCAATAGAAGGGAAGAGAGGAGAGGTGAAAGGGGAAAAGTGAACTTTACTCTCATCACATATGTCTTAAGGAGGGAATAACATGCATACTCAATTTGCCATGAAAATTTATGTTACACAACAGGAAAGTAGTGCAGAAGGGGATAAGCAGGGACTGGAGGGAATGATAGAAGGGAAGGTAAATGGGAAGAGGGCATAATTAGAAGTAAATACTTTTCAGGAAGGATAGGATCAAAAGAGAGAATAGAATAAATGTAGGGTAGGATAGGATCAAGGGAAATAAGAGTTTTTCACAATGTGACTTTTATGGAAGTCTTTTGCATAACTACAAATGTATAACATAAATCAAATTGCTTGCCTTCTCAGTGCTGATGGGTGGGAGGGAGGAAGGAAGAGAAGTTGCAACTCAAAGTTTTAAAAACTAATGTTAAAAAGTGTTTTCACATGCAATTGGGAAATAAGATACATACGCAATGGGGTATAGAAATGTATCTTGCCCCACTAGAAAATAGAGGGAATGGGGATAAGAGAAGGGAGGGGTATGATAGAAGGGAAGATAGATTGGGGGAACAGGTAATTAGAATATATGCTGTCTTGGGGTGGGCAGAGGGGAGAGATGGAGAGAAATTTTGGAACTCTAAATCTTGTGGCAATGAATGTTGAAAACTAAAAAGAAATAAAGATATTTTAATAAAAAAATGTTAAAACACTCCAGTATCTTTACCAAGAAAACTCCTAATGGGGTGATAGTCAGACATGACTGAAAAGGTTCAACCATAGCTTAGCTAATAAATGATTAATCCACCCTGAAATTCTGTCTCTAGCACAACAGATAAAGATACATAATTTCCTCATTAATTTTTCTGATTATATATTAACAAAATAATAACAAATTATATCACTATAACTATTATAACTGTTCTGGGGATTCTCAAATCTTGATGTATTGAAAAAATAGCCCCTTGCAATTTTTATACAGACATTGTAGTACTTCAGTTTCAGGAGCTATGTTAAAATGCCTAACAGTAGGCACATTTCAATTCAATAACAAATACTGATGCAGTGGAAAAATAGGAAAACCATTCCAATACAATTATATTTAGTTCCACATGACCAATTTCACAACTGAGTTTAAGAATTTTCAATAGTAAATTTACATAGCCTTTTAAAATTTGACCATACATATTAAATGTGATTCACAGAGCTCAACATTGGCTACAAAACTGTCATGCTACCATGATGATATTATTCAAATAAGTATCAAGAAAGGGTTAATTACTCCAATTCGGAAACTATTGTTGAATAATTTTGTGCTGACAGGTAATTGTGGTCAAAAAGGATACCTATTTCAGAGGAAAATATTATTTTTTAAACTTTTATTTTGAATTTTGTGTTAGAGACATGAAATTAAAGTTCTGTTGATCCCTCCCCCTGCCCCCATCTCCCGCTGATGTCTCCACTTCTCCTGTCCCACTCTTTTTTTAACGTATGAGAGGAGTCCACCTATAGCATGCACGATCACTGTTGACAGTTTACACATGAAACTAAATTACTTCCATAAATGTTTTAAATGGAAATTTACACATGAAACAAAATTACTAAATTACTTCCATAAATATTTTAAATGGAAAAAATAATATACTATATAGTGGTCATGTTCATCAATTGTAAGAGAGGTAAATCTAACATATGTTAAACTTTCCTTTACCTAAAGAGGCAAAGTTTAAACCCTTTGAGGAAGAAATTCCTAAGTATACCCTTTCTGCATTGCTCTGCTCTTCCAAGAACTGTGTTTAAAAAAAGTGGGAAAAAATGCAAACAAAATTGTCACATACTAGATATCAAAATAAATATTCTGTACTGTGTATAATATTATTCAGCAATTTTTATAGGGAAAAACAAAAGATCTACTAAGGATAATTTTCAACATAGTTTCTTTGGGTTTTGTCAATGCAAATGATGTCTGACCATTGTTCAAAGTTCAAATGGCACCTTTTCTCACAGACTTTTGAGTTTCTATACTTGAGCTCGTCAGTGTAGAAACTGCAGCTTTTCATTGCTGTTCAAAGAGCAAATGTTTGATGGGGGAAAATAATCAGAAATCTTGCTATGCGCATGTGTCCATTATATTCAGGTGGCCATAGAAATACACACACATATACATATATCTATATATCCACACATATACATATACATATAGGCACACATATATGTGCGTGTTTGTATACACACACATATATATAAGTATATATATATGATTGCTAAGAAATTATTCTTTTTTTTAAATAAATTTATTTAACTTTTTACATTCATTTTCACAAGATTTTGGGTTCCAAAATTTTCTCCCCATTTGTCCCCTCCCCCTCCCCAATACACTGGACATTCTAATTACCCATATCACCAATCTGCCTTCTCTT
>JAQQSK010006654.1:0-14329 GCA_028658325.1 Potorous gilbertii
CAAAGGCTTTCAATAAAATTCGTCATTAGTGTTAAATTTTTTTAAGGATAGGAATAAACAGACCTATGTTTAACATAATAGTATATATCTAAAACTAAGAGTCAGCATTATATGTAATAAAGAATTGCTAGAGACTTCTTCTATAAGATCAGAGGTAAAGCAAGGATGTCAGTTGTCATCACTACTATTTGACATAGTTCTAGAAATGCTAGCCATAAAAATAAGACAAAATCAGGAAATTGATGGGAAAAGCCTAGGCAACGAGGAAATAAAATGATATGATGTTCTCCTTAGAGAACTCTAGAGCATCAATAAGGAAACTAATTGAAACAATCAATCTAACAAACTAGAAGGATATAAATAAACTCATGCAAACATCAGTCTTTCTGTGTATTACCATCAAAACCCAGCATTCAAAAGAGAAATTCCATTCAAAATAATAAAATTAAATATTTGGTAATTCACCTATCAAGGCATGTATATAAGCAATTTAAAACAACTACAAAACATTTTATACAGAAATAAAGACAGATCTAAATAATTGGAGAATAGATGGAATCTCACAGTAATACTAGCTATAATGCTACTCCTCAAGAAATAAAAGGAGGGCTATTGAAGCATTTAAAAAAAAACAGAAGAGAAATGACAGAACTTCAGAAGGTAACAAAGACAAACAGGACAGTTTTGAAAGTAACATGGTGAATTTATATTTTTATATATATATATATATATATATATATATATATATATATACACACACATATAAATTTTACATTTAACTTTTTAAAAAATTTGGCTGTGTTAACAGATTTGTGGATTTACATATAATCTTTTTTTCCATTTTACTATGTAAATGAAAATGATGTTTTTCTTTTGTTAAGTGCATAATAAAAAAAGAATAAAAAAATTAAAACCCTGTGGAAGTAGATAGTTCGAATAGCAATTCCCATTTTAACAGATGATTAAACTGAGGTTCAGAGAGATTATTTGATTTGTCCAGGTCTGAAACAGCTAAGTGACTGTCAGAAGTGTGCTTTGTGTCCTCTTCTCCTGATTCCAAATTCAATATTTCAGCTATGTTACACTACCTCCTGACATTGCCCAGTTGGATTTAGGAAGCTCCTGGGAGGAATATGAAAAGAGATAGAATGCAGACAAACCTAAGGAAAACAAACCTCTAATAATGGAAGGTATCAAAAAGTTGCGTGAGTTGCCTTGGGCTTTGGTTTAGCTGAAGAAGGTCTCACTATATATTTTCAAGCAGAGTTGGATAAATACCTGTCCAGAATGTTAGAGAAGAGATTCCTATTCCAATTCTTGTTAGCCTAGGTAGCCTGCTTCTGGGTCAGAGATTCTTTGATTCATGATGAAAGTTATATATGGATGGAATTCTATTCATGGGGAAGATCATTTTCTTTATATCAACTACAATTATGTCTAGGTATTTTCAAAGATAATTCAAAAAAAAAGGAGGGTGATATAGACTGTAATAATAGTAACTCCCATTTCCTTAGTATTTTAACATATACAAACTGCTATCCTCACATTAAACCTGGGGAATAGGTGGTGTATTCTTATGATTCCCATTTTACTGTTGTGGAAACTGAGGCTCAGAGCAGTATCATGATTAAATGCCAGAAATTTTCCCTTAGAACAGGTTTTAAAAAAAAAAGCTGATGTTCCTGATTGTTTCCTACGTGTTGGAAATGACTTTTCCAGCTTGGGACTTTTCCTGTGAGCATTTTCTTCACACTTGATCCCCATTGATTTCTCACCATGTCTGGCGGAAGCTGAAAGGGCAGTACAATTGGGACAAGTTTCCTTATTGTTCTTTACATTGCCATGGGAAAAAACAGCCCCAAACAAGCCTGCTCTCTTTCAATAACAGCCTTTCCTGAAAACTTTTCATTCTCCTTCTCTGCTGCAACTATCTTTTTGGTTGTGGGGGGGTGGGGTTATGGTGTTAAGTTTATCCATTGGTTGGGTATAGATTTCTTTCTAAATTTGTAGCTGAAAAGAGATTTTTACATATCTCCTCAAGTCAAAGAACATGAGAGTTGGAAGGTACTTTCAGGATCTGGTTCAACTCTCATTTTGATCTGGAAGGACCTCAGGTGTCATCTAGTAGAGCCTTAGTGAGTCATTGGTTTCTGTGTTTAGAAAGGCAGTTCCATTCCTTAGAGGAGGAAACTGAGGCCCAGAGACAGTATGGGATTTGTCTGAGGTAACATAGCTTGGTAGCAGCAAGGCCAAGGTAATAATCTAGGTCTCTTGATAGTCCGGAGTTTGTTCCTTTATACTAATTACCAGAATACCTTGCCCACTTTCATTAATTTCCTTCGTAAAAATATATCATTAGGTGAGATGATGCTGTTGGAGGTTGTTCCATAGGCATAGAGAAGGGGCCAGTGCCTGAACCACCCCAGGAGATGAATGAGGAGAACTTGCTGAGCCAACAGGGGATGCAACATCCTTAACCAAAGGAGAAATGGATTGGGCTTGGCTCAGGCAACTGGCCTAATGACATTAAAACACAGGTTGGGGACACTACAGTGAGATAACATTAATTGGGACAATGTGATATTGTGTATTCTGAAATAATAGGCAGCTTGGTGGTGCCAGAGTACACAGAGTACTGGGTCTGGAGCCAGGAAGGCCTGAATTCAAATCCAGCCTCAGATACTATGTGTGTGACCTTGGGCAAGTCACTTAACCTGTGTTAATAAATAAATGCTTATTCCTTTACCCTCTTCCCACCCTGTACCTCCAATACAATATATAGGCTGAAGGTGGAGTGTAGAAATTTTTTATTAGGCATCTTAATTACTACATTCATGTCAATTACATTTCCATGTTCAATTGCTTTGTATTTGGTATTTGCTATCCTGTGCTCCACATGTTATATCCCCTACTAGTTTGTAATTGGCTTGAAGACAGAGCTCATTTTTTGCTTTTGTGTACCTAGCAATGTGCCTGGTGCATAGAAACAGTAAATATTTGTTAAACCAAATTGGTAGTGTGGTTCAATGGAATCAGCTCTAACTGGAGTCAAAGGAACTGGGTTTGAATACTGGCTCTCCTATTTACTACCCACATTACTCTGAGCCAGTCAACCTTTCTGAGCCTCAGTTTCTTCATTTGTAAAATGAAGAGGTCAGTGAAGAGGATGTCTACAGTCCTTTCTGTAGTAGAATTTGAATTCATATCTTCCTGCTTTCAAGTTTAGCACCTTGTATACTATGCCACAGTTGTCTCCCTCTTTTATCCAGTCCCCTCATTTTCATGAGAAAGCTGAGTTCCAGAGGAGGGAAGGAGACTTCCCCAAGGTCATATAAGTTGTTGGCAGAGCTGGTAATCTGAATCCAGGTCCTCGCCCTCCAGCTTTCTCTGTATCACATCATCTTCCTTTTCAGGGTCTAGAGATAATTATGTAATATGTAGGATAATAGGATAATGTCTTTGAATTTGAATTTGTTTCAAGGATCCTTTTTGATGATGTCCAATGTTGTATCAGTTATTTAAATCAGAGAAAGACATTGGCCAACCCCTCGTGGCTCCTGGGTCTCTTGTCTGTTTCATGAATGATAACTCATAGGCATTTGTTTGATGTGTACAAGTTGATTTCATAAATCTTTTAATGTGTTCCCTCAAACTGCCCCATGATAAATCTTAGCTTGACCAATCAGCAAACATTTATTAAGTACTTACTGTGTGCCAGGGGATGGAAAAACAAACAAGATTTCATGCTTCCACAGAGCTTACATTATATAAAGGAAGACAACATGTAGGTATATACAAAATAAATGCAAGGCCCATCTTTTTGGTGGGGAAGGCACTGGCAACTGGGTGAAGTCTGGAACATCTAAGTTAAGTCCTGAAAGAAATGAAGGATGTGACTAAGGAGACACACACACACACACACACACACACACACACACACACACACACACACACACACACACACACACACACACCCCGGGTAAGCTGAGCTTTAGCGTCAACCTTGGAGATTTCCCCAGACCAATTCTAGCAGTACCATTCAGCACTATACTTCATCATCCAGAAGTGCTTCTTTTTGTGTTTGCCCTTTGTTTCCTGTTTTGTTTTTTAGGCCACTTGCCCAATCTGGTGATCATTAAAACCTCTGAAAAGCTACACAAAACTCCAGAGTTTCCTGCCATGTAAGGTTGCCACATGAGGTCACCCCTCTCTTTCTGGGCTCCCTTATTTGCTGACTGCCAATTGTTACAAGCAGGTACAGCTGTACCAGTGGGACCCCTGCCAGACAGCTTATTGTTTTCTGTCATTGTTATTAATTTTATTCATTGTTGGACACTTTAAAAATTTTTAATTTTTGTTTTCATTTCCAAATTCTTTTCCTTTCCCTTCTCCACCCAACAAGAAGGCAAGAAATATGATAGCTATTGTACATATAAAGTCATGTAAAACATATTTCCACATTAGCCATTGTAAGAAAAAAAAGAAAGAGAAAAAATATTTCAGTTTGCACTCTGGATCCAGCAATTCTCTGTCTGGAGATGGATAGCATCTTTCATTATGAGTCCTTTGGAACTGTCCAGGATCATTGCATTGATCAGAATTGCTAAATCTTTAACACTTGATTATCATTATAATATTGCTGCTACTATGTAGATTGTTCTCCTGGTTCTTCTCACATAACTTTTCATCAATTTATATATATTTTCCCAAGTTTTTCTGAAACCATCTTCTTCATCCTTTCTTACAGCATAGTAGTGTTCTATCATAACTTGTTCAGGCATTCCTTCAGTTTCCAATTCTTTGCCACCATAAAAAGAGTTGCTATAACTGTTTTTGTACATATGGGCCCTTTTCCTTTTTCTTTGATCTCCTTGGGATAGAGACCTTGTACTGGTATTGCTGGGTCAAAGGATATGCATGGTTTTTATAGGCCTTTGTGCATAGTTCCAAATTGCTCTCCAAAATGGGAGGACCAATTCACAGCTCCATCAACAATGCATTTAGTGTTTCTATATTTTTTACATCCCCTCCAACATTTGCCATTTTCCTTTTCTGTCATGTTAACCCATCTAATAGGTGTGAGATGGTACCTCAGAGTTGTTGTAATTTGCATTTCTCTATTAGTAATTTAGAGCTTTTGTCATATGACTATTGATAGCTTTTATTTCTTCTTTTGAAAATTGCTTTTTGTAAGCAGTTGTAAGGTGGCTTATTGTAAAGAATATCCTTATGAAACCATTGTCTAGTTGGTTCTATGAATTCATGGATCATATATTTTTTGGGGGGACAAGGACATCTTGTCCAGCCCTTTTATTTTACAGACAGACAAAATGAGCCCCAGAAGAAGAAACTATCTTGCCCAAAGTTACACAGATCAAAGTAAGCTATAGATCATGGATCTGAACCAAATTCAAACACACCGATCTTTTTTTTCCTCAAAACAAATAATTATTTTTATTATTTTAGTTGATCCCCAATAGTAATAAAAGCAACTTATATTTAAAGGTACAGGATTGTTTTATTCTTTGTTCCCTACCAATTATTTTGGTCTGGCATCATCAGCAAGTGTGTTAGACTTGAGACAGGATGGCCTGCCCAGTGGCATCCTTGTCTCTCTCAAACATCTTCAGCAGCTCTACTAGCTTCCTGCTTTTCAGGATGCTACTGATCATCAAGTGAGTGATGGTGATGCCAGGTTCACCCACTATGACAACAGCCAAGGCCTCTCCTATGTGACTGTCATAGTAATAATCTTCTACAATTGGAATTTGACCATTGGTTGCATAAGTACTGTCAAGGATGGATTTCTTATCCAGGGGCTTGATTATAAATGAATCAGTCAAGCACTTAGATATTAATCTTTTCTTCAGCTGTTCTGCAGCTGTCAAGGCTTCATGGAGGATCACTCCAGCACCAGTTACAGTTACCTGCCCATCTTTGCTCTTTGGGACCATCTTAGCCTGCCCAACCTGGAAGTCTTCAGTGTTGTTGTAAATGATTGCCTTTTCTGGATGGCTGATCCATGTGAAACAGATGCTCTTTGTGTTAATAGCTAACTCTACTTGTTTCTCAGCAGCCATGTCATCATTTGGATAAAAGACTATCCCACTGAGAATGCTTCAGAACATGGAAAGATCTTTGAGGACCATCCAAGAAGAAATATCTTCATCGATGGATACCCCACAATCCGAACCACAGAGGTTGATGTTGCTATCCAAAATCTTTGCCATATAGATCTGATCAAAGGCCCTGGTAAAGAGGGCAACAAATGTGTTTTAGAAAAGCACAGTCCTGTCCCATGTGGCACACCCCATGACAATGCTCACCATGTTCTGTTCTGCAATGAAACACTCAATGAAGCAGTTGGGATGTTCCTTCTTTTATTTTATTTTTATTTTTTTTTGAAAAGTTAAAAATTCCTTAATTTTTTATTCCTGGTACCACTACCACAATTTACAGGGCAATATACTTGATGTAATGAAAAGAAAAAGAAAAGACAAAGCTACAACAGATAAAAGACCTCAGGAATGTACGTCTAATTGACACTATATTGCATTAATCAATAGCTGCACTTTTTGAAAACTGTGGCTATTACAGTCCCAAACAAGAAGGGTTTCCTGTTTAAGCTGCAGTAACTTTTCTGACTGTGGATCATCGTTCTTTCTGTGGCAGATTTTTATAGTTCCTCTAAATCATTTGGGATGACTATCTCAAAGTAACCTGCAGCTTTCCTGACAACTCCTTGCTCTCTCTCCTGTTAAGAACTGTAACCCTCTTCTGTTGAGTTTTTAGAACCTTTTGCTACCATATCCACCACTTTCACCAGCAGATCCATAACCATCACCATAAGGACTGCCTGAGCTCCTTCTACCAAAACTGCCTCCTTTCATGGGTCCATGATTTGATGCTGCTGCCCACTATAATTTCCAAAGTTATTATAGTTCCCACTGCCATCATAGTTGCCATGTCCAAAATTTCCTCCTTCATTGTAACCGTCATATCCTCCTCTGTCACCACTATATCCATCACCTTGGCTTCCAGGTCCACTACCTCAACCATAACCCCTCTACTACTGTACCCAGGACCACCTCCATAGTTGCCACCATCGCCACCCAATCCATTATATCCACCATCTCCACTTCCATAACTGCCTCTGCTGCCACCACTACCACCACCATAACCACCTTTTCCACCAAAGTTTCCTCCTCAACCCATAAAATTGCCTGAGCCACCTCCACGACCTCTTTGTGAGCCAGCAGACTGCATTTCTTGCTTCAAAAGGGACTTTTTCACTTCACAGTTATGCCCATTAATTAGTATGATAACTAAGAACAGTAATTTTGTCAACTGTATCATGATCATCAAAAGTTACAAAAGCAAATCCTCTCTTCTTTCCACTCTGTCGATCTTCCATAACTTCTATAGTTTCAATCTTGTTATACTTTTCAAAATAGTCTCATTATATTCTTCTGTATCTTCTTTAATACCACCAACAAAAATTTTCTTCACGGTTAAATGTGCACCAGGTTTTACAGAGTTCTCTCTAGAAAGAGAGCTCTTTGGTTCCACTACACACCCATCGACCTTATGTGGCCGAGCACACGTTGCTGCATCTACACAAGAGTAAGTCACAAAGTCAAAGCCTCTGGATCATTTTGTTTGGGGATCTCTCATCACCACACAATCTCTGAGAGTGCCCCATTTTTCAAAGTGTTTTCTTAAACTATCATCCATAGTCTCAAAGCTGAAACCACCAATCAACAGTTTTCTCAACTGCTCTAGTTCCTTTGGATCATGACTCTCCTCCCCCGGGTGGGGGCGAGGGTGACCAGAGTCTGGCTGGGGGCAGCCAAGTGGCTATTTTGCCTCCATTTTGAAACCGGACTCACTGCCTCCAACTCAGGTTCAATATGGGACTGAGAGGAAGAGCTGAGATGCTCCTTCTTGAAGAGTTCTGAAAATGTGGAATTCTTCGTGTCTCTATCTAAGGTAATCACATGGTCACTGACTATTTGGCCAGAGCCATGCCATAAGTAGGTGGCCACTTTGTGTCCAAGTTTATAATTTAGGGAAGATGGAATCTGGATGTTGATAATGTTAACTTTGGGGGCATCCTTTTTGGTGAGGAATACTAGAATCTTCTTCTTGCTTTGGATTTGGCTGTTTATTTTCTAGGTAACCTGTTGTTCCACCACATTTTTGGGAAGGGACTTCCCATGGCAAGATTCCTTATTTTCCATACTTGAGATTCCTCTGCCTTGATACATCTTTGCAATGACAGTCAGTGGCTGATGCTTGCTCTGGTTGAAGGCCTTGCAGAGTTCCTCTACACTGAGTCCATCCACCATGATTGAATTCCACCCAAAGGATTCACATCATTTCTGGTACACTTCTACTTGGTATTGCAGTGTGGCAGGGATGCCCTGGCCCAGCGAGTTAATGTTGAGGATGACAACCAGGTTGTCCAACTTGTAGAATCCCACAAAGGCCATGGCTTTCCACGAAGAGCTGTCAGCACATAATAGACAGTGTAGCTGGCTTTGTCAAAGTATTTGCCTATGTAGGTCATTCCATGAGCTTCTCCAAGCCCTTGACCCAGGAGCCAGTAGCTATAATTATAAACTGGGTGGCTGTCTAGAATGGAGCTGATCTTCATCAAGTTAAACAGCCAGGTCTCTGGCAGGAAGCATGTCTCAGCCCAGTCTACATTGAGGATGAGAGCCACATGACCCCTGGAGATTACAAAACAGTCATTGCTAGAGTCCCTGGGGTCCTGTGGTTTGTACTTCATGGTGTGGAAGAAGAGGACTGCCATGATCTCTGCTGCGCTGCAGCATGACATGGGATGGCCCAAGTAGTCTGCAGTAGTGGCTTGGATGGAATTGATGTCCTTCAGTGCCTGCAGCTTTGGTTGGTCAGTTTATGGGGATCCTCCATTTCGAAGGGGGCTGGTGTAGTTCTCTGGCTGGTAGCAGAGGCAGCAACAACATGAGAAGGGAAAGTCAGCCCAAAAAGGAAGAAGGAGGAGGAGTTACAGTGATCTTTCAGCTACCCTATACTGTCTCCCTCAAATCCCAGGGAAGCAATACTGATTTCATTCAGTACATCTAAAAAAATTTTCTAAACTGTACTCTGCTTTTTTTAGGCTCAAGTCTGCCAACACAGTCTTTATTTAATTTAACTATTCTGAATCCAGGTGCTTTGAGAGAGAAATATTCAAACTGGTGTTGGACATCCCTTTCTACTCCAAGATGATTTGAGGTAGCATTTATAGGAGCTTGGGACAAGGAAAAGGTGTCATGTATTATATTACAATTTGGGGTTTATATTCTAGAATACTCACTACCCAGTTCCTTTCTGGACCACTTCCTTTCAAGGATTTGAAAAGAGTCTCCTTCATAAGATCAATATCAGTATCATCCTTTCTGAATGGAGAAGGGTAGATGGTAGTGCCATCTCTTCCCAGGACTGGGAAAGAGGAGACTTCCCTTGGATAGGTCAATAGCCTATTTACTACGTGGGGTACACAAGGTAATGATCTCAATCAGATCAGGGATTCTTTGTTCAAAGTTGAGTTTCTACCATCAATCAATTTCCTTAAGAAAGACTTTTCATTCTTGACCTAACCCAACTTTGTGGGACAGAATCAGGGGAGGGCTTGGATCAGAGAAATATCATTTTTTAATATTTCTAGAGAAACTGAAAAGGTTAAAAATGCACTTCCATGTGTCCACAGAATAGCTCACCTGTAATACCACTCATGTGCCTTAAAAATCTGGGAGGAAATAGACCAACATCTTGTACCATGTACCAAGATAAAGTCAAAATGGGTACACAATTTCAATATAAAGGCTGATACCATAAGCAAACTAGGAGAACAAGGAATAGTTTGCTGCAAGATTTATGGAGAATGGAAGATTTTATGCCGAACAGGGGATAGAGAACTTTATGAAATGCAAAATGGATAATTTTGATTACATTAAATTTAAAAGGTTTTGCATGAACAAAGTCAATACAACCACGATTAGAAGGGAACAGAAATCTGGGAAGCAATTTTTACAGCCAGTGTCTCTGATAAAGGTCTCCTTTCTAAAATATGTAGAGAACTAAGTAAAATTTATAAGAATACAAATCATTCCCCAGTTGATAAATGGTCAAAGGATATAAACTGGCAGTTTTTAAGTAAAGAAATTAAGGTTATCTCTAGTCACATGAAAAATGCTCTGAATCACTATTGATTAGAAAAATGCAAATCAAAACAACAACATCAGATTGGCTAACATGACAAAACAAGAAAATGATAAATGTTGGAGAAGGTGTGGGGAAATTTGAACACTCATGCATTGTTGGTGGAACTGTGAACTGATCTAACCATTCTGGAGAGCAATATGGAACTATGCCCAAAGGGCTATAAAACCGCATACACTTTGATCCAGTAATACAGCTTCTAAGTCTGTATCCCAAAGTGATCATAAAAATGGGAAAAGGACCCACATGTGCTAAAATATTTATAGCAGTTCTTTGTGTAGCAGCCAAGAATTAGAAATTGAAGGGGTACCCATCAATTGGGAAATGGATGAACAAGTTGTGGAATACGAATGTAATGGAATTCTATTGTTCCATAAGAAATGATAAGCATGCAGACTCCAGAAAAACTGGGAAAGACTTAGATGAACTGATGTTGAGTGAAGTGAGCAGAACCAGGAGAACATCGTACACAGTAACAGCAACATTGTATGAGAACTAACTTTGATAGACTTAGCTCTTTTCAGCAATGCAAGGATCTAAGACAACTCCAAAAAACTCATGATGGAAAATGCTATCCACATTTAGAGAAAGAAATATGGAGTCTGAATGCTAATCAAAGCACACTATTTGCTCTCTCTTTTTTGTTTCTTCTTTCTTGTGGTTTCTCCCATTGGCTCTAATTCTTCTTTACAACATGACTAACGTGAAAATGTTTTTAAAAATCTGGGAAGAGAGAAGGAAGGATTGATTGAAAGGGTGGTTTTTAATACCATCTAAAAATAATCACCAAAGCACTTGACTCAGTGGCTATGGTCTGAGTAATGTGTTTGTTGACTAGCACCAGTAAGTATGTCTATAAGCTTTATAAATTTGAAGTATTTCCTTTTCATTATCTCCCTAACAGCTCATGATGACAAAACAGTAGGCACAGCTGCTCTTCTTGCTCCCATTTTACAGAGAAGAAAACTGAGGTTGAGAGAAGTAATGGGACTGCATGGCCCAGGTCACACTATGAGCCAGCAGCCCAGAACCAGAACCAATTCTCTTTTATTTCTGTCATCACTGCTCTTCTAAACATATTAAAAAGTCTGATGTGTCACGATTGAACTGGATGTCTTTGAAGGTCCATTTCACTTTCAAGTCAATGCCTCTGAAAATCCAATCAGCAGCTCTGGAAATTGTCAAAAAGTTTAAAGTCCTGCAAAACTCACTTTTGCCTTTAGTGGAGAGATTTTCCAAAAATAGGGGTGGGCATTTAGTTTTTTAAGAATCAGAATCTAGTAATCAGAGCAGACTTTTAAAATCACATGACTTGCCAAACTTCCATCTTAACATATAGAGAGGTATTCACATAGCCATCATTACTTTTTAATTCAAGAGTATTTTCTAAGTAACCTACTATGTGCCCAAGCACTGTTCTAGGTGTTGGGGATACAGAGACAAAAATTGAAAACTGCCCCTGCCCTCAAAGTTCTTCCATTCAAGTGGGTTAAATCCAAAATATGTTCAAAGTAGTTTGTGGGAGGGGGATAGCGAGAGCTGGGCAGATCAAAATAGACTTTCTATAGGAGAGGATGCCTGAGCTAAGCTCTGAAGGAAGCTCAGTATTCTTTGAGCACAAGATAAAGAGAGGAGTACATTACAGAAATGCGGGAGAGTCTGGGAAAAGGCACAGACATGGAAGATGCACTGTTGTGTGTGTGGAACAGTAAGCAGTCCAGTGTGGCTGGAAGGCTCTCCAAGGTTGGCTTGAGTCGGGGTGTGAAGGGATTTGTAGCTTCTCCTAGTGACGAGGGAAACATGGAGGTTTCTTGAGTTCACCATCACCACCATAAGAATCTTGCCTTATTTCCATAGTTTCTATCAAGGGGATCAAAGATTATATTTTACTTCCTTTAATCACAGACTCTCAGGTGGATACGCAGGAACCATTGTGATTTTGTTGCCCATGAATTTAATATAAATACAAGCCATTTACTTTCAAAATAATCAGAAGTCTTAGATACTTCAGTAGTGCTCCAGTCTAGTGAAAGATTAGACTTTGTGCAGTACCCACATCATCTTTAACTCAGGAGGGTCTGCTGGGGTGTCTGGTAGGTGGAACCCCTCTGCATTTATGTATTTGGAATGATTCTATGTGCTCATGGAGCATTCACATGGTTAATCAGGGCCAGGTTGGCACTTTATGGGCTTTTCTATCAGCATGGGTCCTTTAGGTGTTGCCTGGGCTGTGGAATCTGGCTCTTTCCCTTCCCCCTGCTGGGTTTCAGGGTAGGTCCATTTGGGTCTGATCCTAGACATTGCTCACATAGGTTACCGTCCTTGGTTTGTTTTGTTTTGCTTTTGAAGAGAACATGGAACATTTTTATTAAATGCTTTTGGTCACGCAAACCAAACGAAAAGAAAATTCTCCTTACCAAAAAGTCAGAAACATTTCAACTTCCTGCTGCTCCCAGGAGAAGATTTGGGCCAGGAGATGTTGGTCATATCCCTACTTGGCCACAATTTGTTTCACAGTTAAGTTTATTTTTACTTTCTTCCGTACTGCCATCAATTTGAAAGTTTGACCTTCAGAGGGAAGAAAGGCCTGGCTCATCTGAGGTATGGAATTTGAAACTTGAAGAAGTCTACCCCATGCAGTGTGATATGAGGGGCACTAGGAAAGGCCCCCTTCCCCAAGAGAGAATGTAGAATGTAAGAACAGGAAGGAACCTTAGATCAGAGAATGTCTGGACTTTAGAGACCGTCTAACCCAATATTCTCTTTTCACAAGAGAGAGAAAGAGACTTGCTAGGCTAAGGAGCTAATCAGTGCTAGACTTCAGACTAGAATACAGGCTTCCTGACTCCCAATCTAGTGGTCTATGCCACAGTTCTCTCTCTCCCCTCTACCAACCATCCATAACACCCACTATTTTGCCATCAATCAGTCAACAAATATTAAATACCTACTATATTCCAGTCACTGTATTAGGTTTGGGGACAAAATGAAAGAGTTCCTCCAATCAGAGAGCTTTCCAGTGACGACACCCCCTTTGTTTTGGGTGCCATTTCCCAGTGGTCCCCTGAAAATATGCCAATCTGGGGATGGGGAGGGAAAGCATGTGTGCCAAGAAGCATCTTGATGACCTAGAACACTGGGCCCCATCTAATAAGATTGAATTAAATAGGGATAAATGTAAAGTGATTCACTTAGTTAAAAGAAAAGTCACCTTTCTGAGGTCAGGATGAGGGAGATGTTCCATGGAAAAATGGTCTAGGAGTTCTAGTGGACTTTAAAGTCAGTCAGTCAGTAGGGTGAGGTGGCAGCAAAGAAAACCAAAATAATCTTGAGCCTGTTACAGAAGGGTAGTGTCCAGCATTGAAGGATATCCTCTGTCCTGATCAAGCCACACCTGGAATGTTGTAACAGATAAGCAGGAGGATTTCCAGGGTGATAATGTACCTTAAGGGCATGCCATATGAGGACTGATTATAGGGATTAGCATGTTTAGCCTAGAAAAGAAAATATTGGGGTGCAGAAGGGGGAAATGGGAACTGTCTTAAGGTACTTGAAGGGTGATCATGTGGAAGATGTTCATCTCAGATTTAAAGGATGAAAACTTTAGTTTGATGTCACGAAATACTTCCCAACAATTAGCTATTTAAAAGTGGAATGACTTTCCCGGCAAGGTAGTGAGTTCTCTGTCCCAAGAGGCTTTCTGGTGGAGTCTGGAGTGACCACTTGCCAAGTGTACTGTGCAGTAGATTCCATGGCAAGGCAGTGTGTGGAATTTGAGGTCCTCAGTTCCAATTGCAGCTCTGTCATTTACCTGGGTGACCTTGAGCTCACTGTTTCAATCAGTCAACTGACTAGCATTTATTAAGCACCTAAGAGCCAAGAACTGTGCACTGGGGTGAGAGCTCAAGATCTCAGTCTAATGGGGGAGAATGTACAAACAACTTATATAGAGGTTGGATACAAGTGGAAGTAATCTCAATGGGAAGCCATGAAGATCAAGGAGGCCTGGGAAAGTCTTCCTGGAAAAAATGAAAATGCCCTGAGTGGGGAGATGGAATGTCTTGAATATGGAATAGTAAGG
>JAQQSK010006655.1:0-14329 GCA_028658325.1 Potorous gilbertii
GATTATCTTTTGCTCATTTGGATTATTTTAAAAATGTATTCAGTCTTATAACTCTATCAGATTCATTTTTTGAACACCAAAAACGTGAATAAAACCAGTGTGTACATTTTTAGACAGCTTACTAAGTAGACCCAAGAAGGCATCAAGGAAGAGGGTAATTGTTTTCTTCTGAATGTGCCATTTTCAAATGAACTGAATAGTTACCACTTTAATGACAAAAAAAGAAAAGGATTCACTTTCCTACCTTGTGATTGTGATGTTGCTTTGACACGTAGCTGATTCATAAACTTCTAAAAGGGGAATAATAGTTCATTGTCCTTTTCATTGCCTTCCCAAACTCCAGCATCACTGCAAAGCTAGCTTAAGCTGGATCCTCTTAAATGCAGACCATCCCAATAGGCCACCTAGTCTAGGGCTTTTCCCCAGTGCATCGTCAACAAGATCCAGTAGGAAAGAAAATGTTATTAGAGAGCAGAAACAGAAAATTACTCAATATTTCTCATTCATTTAAAGTTGCTTTTTAAATTCTTCACTGGATCACACAATCACATGAAGTTTCACAAGAGATTGAAAAAATTCCTTTTCCACCTAAACCTGTCTAAGCTGGAGGCAATTAATTCTCAAGTTCATGAGCTCATTTTAGGGCCAAGGTCACTGCTTAGTAGTAAGTACATTCACTTAGGTAGCAAGGTGTTCTGTTCAGCTCATGAGATCAAAGGAAGAAAGAGGGCAGAGTGCTTTACTGATGACTAAAGAAAGCAGTCACTTTTCCTTCCATTCTCCTGTATTTCAACTTCTTCTATTCTCTCTCCTTTTATTGTTGTGTTTTCTATTTCTTCCTTCACCATTTCTTTCTTCCCTAAAAGTGTTTTTTCCCTCAACTTTTCTTTCTAGTTTCTACCTTCTTCTAATCTCATTTCCACCCATGTGGGATAGAAGAGAATTACCCCTAACTAGGTTTACCACTTTTCATTTCAATTTACCAGGCATTTCTTAGAACATCTTCTGTGTATTAGGTACTGCACTCCATGCTAAGGATGCAAAGACAAAATACTTGCTGTCCTCAAAGAATTTACACTCTACTGGGAGGGAAACAATACATGCACTGACAAATAAGTCAATGCAAAATTTACACAAAGTGATTGGGGGAAGAGGGGAAACACCGTAACCTAAGAGGACCACGAAAAGTTTCCTGTAGGAGGTGATATATGAGATGAGTCTTCAAGAAAGCTCAGGATTCCAAGAATTAGAGGTGAGGAGGGAGGGCATTCCAGGGATCAGGGAAAGGGGACAGCCAATGCAAAGGGGACAGAGAGGCAAGAGATACATGGATTCAAGGAAGAGAACATTAGTCTGGGAGCCCTGTCACAGAAATCTGAAAAAAGAAGTCATCAAGGGAAAGGAGCTACATCTGAATGCCACTATCCTAAGACACTAGAAATCTCTGAGGACAGTTTGACAAGGAGTCATACAAACCCCATACAATAACACTGCAGTCTCAAATGAATCTTTACATCCGTTTCCACCAGCCAAAATTTGCTGGCAGCGACAGGTTCTCACAAATCAAGATATAAATTTCCCAGAGCACATGACTGGACTTGGAGACTTGCAAATTCTACTACTAATCATTTTCTGGGCCAGGAATGGAAAAACACTTAACCAGCAGATTTTCTAGGAGACCTAGGAAGGTCTCTTTTCCTATGCAGTATCAATCAATCACCAAATCTGCAATATGAATTGAGTATCTAAGACATCCGTCTCTAACTGGTTGTCCTGTAGGTATCTCAAACTGGACATTTCTGAAACAAAATTCATTACCTTTCCTCCCAACTTTCCTATTACCACTGAGGACACCACCATCCTACCAGGCATCTGGGCTTGCAACCTCTATGACATCCCTGAAATCTTCCTCACTTTCACTCACCATTCATTTTCAATTTGTCACCAAATCCTGTGTTTTCTGCCTTTAAAACATCTCTTAGATACATCATCTCCTTTCCAAAAACACAATCACCATCCTAGTCCAGGGTCTAATCATCTCCCACTCAGACTATTGAAATAACCAAATAATTGGTCATCATGCCTCCACTCAGTTGCCAAAGTACAAGTCTAGTCATGTCGTCCCACTCCCACCTTATTCAAAAACTCCAATGGCCCCCTATTGCCTCCAACATCAAATACAAATCACTTCTATATTTGAATCTTTTCATAATTGGACCCCTTCTAGCCTTCCTTGTCTTCTCATTTTTTCCTCTCTTCCATTCACTGTAATTGAGCTTCATTGACTGTTTCCTCAACCAAAACATTACATCTCCCTTCTACTCTCCTTCTCAATGACTGTTCTCCAAGCCGATCCTCTTATTTCCCTAACTTCCTTCAAGGGTCAGTTCAAATCCAATTTACTGCAGAAGGCCTTTTTTGCTCATCACCCCTGCTGTCTTTTCAAACCCTCTTCCATCCATTCTATAGATATTCTGTATATAATCTAGTTGTTTACATTACAATTACATGCAGGAACAGTGTTTATGTGTGTATATGTATATGTGTATGTTTGTGTTTCTTTGTAACTTAGGAATTTAGCAAACTCCTTGGCACATAGAAGGCACTTAATAAATGCTTGTTGAACTGAGCAGCATATCCCTCTGCTGGAAGGGATACCAAAAAAGTGGTTCTAGGCTCTGCCTTTAAGAAGCTAGTTGGAAGGCCATTAAATTAAATGCAGACAGAGGCAATGACATAAATTTTCAAAATTTAAAAAACACAAAGCCTTAGAAAAGTACTCACTGAGAACAGACTAACACTAAGTGTTCTTGGAATTCATAGGAAGAGGAGAACATGTAGAAAAAAGGCATACAAGGGAGGTTTTGTGGAGCTGGAACTGGAAGTCTGGGTAGGATTTAGTTCAATGGAGAAGATGGAGACAAGGAAAAGAACCCTAAGAAGAGGAATAGGCATGAGAAAAAGTATGGAAGCTATAATTTGTATGGCATGCTCCATAGACATGGAAGAGATCACTTTGATTAGAGGAGACAATTCTGCTGGGGGAATAGTAAGAAATAAAATCAGAAAGGCAAACGGGGTGTCTTAAATGCTAGACTGAGAAATTCAAACTTGACCTACAGGAACAGGGAGGCATCAAGGATTTTTGACAGGGGAACTCTACGAAGAAAATGTTTTTTTCTTTTCAAACAAGATTATTTTAGCAGTGCTGATACATGGCGGGGTAGTGGGCTGGGGGAAAGCAGACCAGTCAGGAAGTAAATGAAATAAGCAATGAACTAGGAGTCGATAGACCCATGTTCTGATCAAGAACTGGGCTCCCCTCACTAGTTGTGTGACCCTGGGGAAGTTACTTCTCATCTTTGACCCTCGCTTTCCTCTTCCATAAAATAAGGGTGTTAGACACATGATCTCTAAAGTCCCTTTAAGCTCAATGGGTTTTGAGTGATGAAAGTAGGAGGGGAAGAGAGACAGAGACATCAGTTAGAATACACAGCTAAGGGAGCAAAGATGGCAGAGGAGAAGAATGCACTTGTTCTAGCTCTCCCCTCAAAGCCCAACAAAAATACCTGTAAAGCCCATAAAATACCTGTAAAAATGACTCTAAACAAATTCTAGAGTAGGAGAAGCCACAAAATGACAGAGTGAAAGAAATTTCCAGCCCAAGGCAGCCTGAAAGGCTAACAGGAAAGGTCTATCACATCAGGCTCAGAGTGGAGCATATACCACAGAGCAGTGCCCAGCCTTGTCCATACAGCACTGGCAGGGACAGTACTGGAGTAGCCTTCAGGGCACAGAATCCTAGGTAGCAGCTGGGGTTCCCAGATTCCTCAACTCAAAAACGCCAAAGACAGCTTCAAAAGTCAGTGAGAAAGCTTTTTCAACTGGATGAGAAGGGAGCAGAGTCCTGCCCTAGCCCTGGCCCCAGGAAGCAGCAGCATTCATTTTTTGAGTCCTCAGCCTAAAGACTTTAGGGGAGTCAAATGACTGATCTAAATCACAGCCTGGAGTGGTGACCCTGGGGTTAGGAGGAGCACTGACGTGATGGATTTGGTGGAAGCTCTTGAGAGGGAACCCTACTCACAGATCCTGGGCAGAAAATTTTGTGGTTGCTCCCAGACCAGAGTGCAGGCTAGGAGAGGAATAAATTGCCTTCCCTACAAGTCTCTAGAGTATACATTCCTCTTGACAAAGGACTCAAAAGTCAAGTAATTGGGAAAATGGCCTAAAAAGGGGGGGAAAAATAATACTATAGAAGCTTACTTTCCTGGTGAACAGGTATTTTCTTCCATCCGTTCTGATGATGGAGAACAATGCATACCATTAGAGGAAGACATCAAAGTCAAGGCTTCTACATCCAAAACCTCCAAAATAAATTTGCAATGGTCTCAGGACATGGAAGAACTCAAAAAGGATTTTGAAAATCAAGTAGGAGAGGTGGAGGAAAAATTGGGAAGAGAAATTAGAGCAATGCAAGAAAATCATGAAAAGCAAGTCAAAACTTGCAAAAGGAGACACAAAAAATACTGAAGGAAATAACACCTTTAAAAATAGATTAATCCAAATGGCAAAAGAGGTCCAAAAAGCCAATGAGGAGAAGAATGCTTTAAAAAGCAGAATTAGTCAAATGGAAAATGAGGTTCAAAAGATCACTGAAGAAAATAGTTCTTTAAAAATTAGAATGGAGCAGATGAAAGCTAATGATTTTCTTTATGAGAAACCAAGAAATTACAAAACAAAACCAAAAGAATGAAAAAACTGAAGGCAACGTGAAATATTTCATTGGAAAAACAACTGACCTGGAAAATTGATCCAGGAGAGACAATTTAAAAACTATGGGACTACCTGAAAGCCATGATCAAAAAAAAGAGCCTAGACATCATCTTTCATGAAATTATCAAGGAAAACTGCCCTGATATTCTAGAACCAGAGGGCAAAATAAGTATTCAAGGAATCCACTGATCAAAAACCTGAAAAAGATCTGAAAAGAAAAACTCCTAGGAATATTGTAGTCAGTTTCCAGTGTTCCCAGGTCAAGGAGAAAATACTGCAAGCAACCAGAAAGAAACAATTAAAGTATTGAGAAAATGCAATCAGGATAATACAAGATTTAGCAATTTCTACATTAAGAGATTGAAGGTCTTGGAATATGATAGTCCAGAAGTCAAAGAAACTAGGATTAAAACCAAGAATCATCTACCCAGCAAAACTGAGTATAATACGTCAGGGGGAAAATGGTAATTCAATGAAATAGAGGACGTTCAAGCATTCTTGATGATAAAACCAGAGCTGAATAGAAAATCTGACTTTCAAACACAAGAATCAAGAGAAGCACGAAAGGGTAAACAGGAAAGAGGAATAATAAGGGACTTACTAAAGTTGAACTGTTTACATTCCTACATGGAACAATAATATTTGGAACTCTTATGACTTTTCTTAGTATTTAGATAGTTAGTAGGATTATATACATATAGACAGAGGGCACGGGGTGAATTGAATAGGAAGAGATGATATCTAAAAAAATAAAATTAAGGGGTGAGAAAGGAATATATTGGGAAGAGAAAGGGAAAAATGGAATGGGGCAAATTATTTCTCATAAAAGAGGCAAGAAAAAGCTTTTTTCAATGGAGGGGAAAAGGGGGGAGGTGAGAGGGAAAAAATGAAGCTTACTCTCATCACATTTATGAAAATTCATCTTATGCTACAGGAAAGTAGAGGAGAAGGGGATACATGGACTGTGGGGGAATGATAGAAGGGAGGGCAAATGGGAGGAGGGAGTAATTAGAAGTAATCATTTTTGGGGAGGGACAAGGACAAAAGAGAGAAGAGAATAAATGGGGGACAGAATAGGATGGAGGGAAATATAATTAGTCGTTTACAACATGTCTTTTATGGAAGTCTTTTGCATAACTACATATGTATAGCCTATATTGAATTGCTTGCCTTCACAGAGGGGATGTGTGGGGAGGGAGGAAGGGAGAGAAGTTGGAACTCAAAGATTTAGGAATGAATGTTGAGAATTGTTTTTGCATGCAACTGGGAAATAAGAAATACAGGTAGTGGGACATAGAAATCTATCTTGCCCTATAAGGAAAGAAAGAAGATGGGGATAAGGGAAGGGAGGGGTGTGATAGAAGGGAAGGCAGATTGGGAAAGGGGTAATAAGAATTCATGGTGTCTTGGGGTAGGGGTAGGGGAGAGATGGGGAGAAAATTTGGAATTCAAAATCTTGTGGAAATGAATGCTGAAAACTAAAAATTAATTAATAAAAAAGAATACACAGCTAAACAAACTCAGAAGTAAATTTAAGACTTCAAAGAATCCCTTAGATTCTTCAAAACACACATATCCTCCCCACATGCTCTACTGCCAAAGAGATTGTCCTTTTCGTACATCACCCCAACAATTTCAAGGGTGAAAATTATAGGTAGAAAAAAAGCAATGAACATCCAGCACCATCAATTTTGCCAGAACCTTTCAGATATGTGTAAAGTTTGAAAGCCTCACACCCCAAAAGGAAAGGGGAACCAAGCCAGAATGTAATTGTCAGCCCCCAAATTCACTCTGTCATCAGCTCTCTCACTGAGGACTTTAGACAAAGAACAAGCCAGTGCCAGGGACAGCAAATGCTGCCCCAAGGCATGTGTTTCACCCAATCTGAAGCTGCGAAATCCAAGTGTCATCATCATTTTGGTGGGCAATCTGTAATCACAGTTAATTTCCCTCTTTCTTCCTTTGCCACAAAGCCATTGCAGTTAGCCTCTACTTTATATGCTGATTGCTGGCAAGACACAGGAATTCAATTATGCTACAGTGTTCTGGGACCTTTTATGTCCCTTGCCTTAACTTGGACTGACTGAATCAGCAAAAAGACTTCGCCACCTTTAAAAAAAATAAATCACATTTTTGTTCCTATGCAAGCAAAGATCAACATCTTCTACGTGAAGTCCCCCTAGTGACTTCAATCAATGTGAAAGAATCACTTGTAGCATCTTAAAACTCAGAAAGCCTCAGCACTATGGACATCCATTCTAAATGTAGGCTCATGCTCTTGCCCCTACCTTGGAGCTATCTGCCCAGGAGACACTAAGTAATTATTCATAGGTCTCAAAGCAAGGAGAAGGAAGAGGGGTAAGATGGTTGAAAAAAATAATGCCTTATTAAAGCCTTCAGAAATCCTTTGCAAATATTATAAATCAAAGTGAGAAGGAAAGAAAAAATGGGAGAAAGTGGTGGTGAGGATACCACAGAGGCTGCATCAGTACTCTGAGTAGCCTGAGCTGTCCAAGGTACCCTAGGGATTCAAGAAGGACCACTACCAAATAGACAAGAGAATGCACACCTTCTGATCCCTCTTTTAGCCTTTAAGTCACAGGATCATAGACTTAGAACAGGAAGGGATCTTTGAGATCATATAGTACAAGCTCTTCATTTTACACTGAAGGAAACTGAGGTTCAGAGATCTAAAGGATTTAGAACCCAAGTTAGCTGTAAGGATGTTTTTTCAAAAGTTAAGTGAAAAATAAAAATGCTTGTGAAATGAAAAATATAATAAAATGAAAAAATTTTTTTACAAACCTATCAACATGAATATATCAGTTCTAAAGAGATAGGCCTTTACAGTTCTATGTCTAGTTCACATTCTACAGCAGCAATCCCACATCTACTTTGAAATTAACTCAATGGGCTGCCTATCCAGTTGCATGTCAGTCAATATGGATGTCAATATGCTTTCTTTACCCATTTTGTTTGTCCAGTGTGGATGGTTAAACCAATCTCATTCTTATCACTGTGGATTATGCTAAGGAGCCTTCCCAGGCTCATTGGAAGAATAATATGTTCAATCTAACCCTTAATAGCTAACCCTTAATGGATAATGATGGAAGATATCTACTACACACACACACACACAGTAGATGCATACATATATATGTATGTGTATATGTGGACAGTTTCAGTACTATCAGGGTTGGGGCTATTTTTTTTCTCCATTCTACCATCCAAACACACACACACACACACACACACACAACCACCACCACCACCACCACCACCACCACTTATCCAGACAGCAGAGTTGTCCCATCCTTTGTTTCTTCATGACTGGATTACAGGATCACAGATCTCAAGTTAAAGGAGACTTTAGAGAAGCACAGATAAGAAGTATAGTTTTGCAAGTGGCATTCTGAATTTATTTTATATTTAGAAGGAAAACAAACTATACAAAATGTAAATATGGTGTTTCACGTCTCTTTCTATTTTACTGTGTGTTGATTTTAACTAATGTTTATTAAGGTCAAAATAAAAGAAAAAGAATAAAGGAAAATTAGAAGAGGTCTTATATCCAATCAAATCCCCTCAAGGTCTAAGTGAGGAAACTGAAGCCTAGAGAATGAGAGAGTCAGGAATTGAACCACAAAAATTTTCTCTTCTTCTCTGTCATCAGGCTGTTTGGGGCACCATAATTATCTCAATCTGTGTGCCCCTTTCCACCCTGCTCCTCTCTGCTCTTGACACTTAGGATCTAAAAGTATCAGAGCTGAAAGAGGACTTGGAGATCATTAGAGGAGTGAAGTAACTTGCCCAAGGTCACACAGGTAGTAAGCAGCAAAGTCAGGAATCAAACCCAGCTCAGCTCATGTGACCCCAAAGCAAAGCCTTTTTGGTACTCTACTACCCTGCTCTTCATTTTCTGTTGGGGCACAGTGTTAAGAGAGTTTAAAGCCTCTGATAGTTTTCAGACTAGCCTGTGGGGAGATGATAAGAAAACAAAGACCAGGGTTGGGGTAAGGATGGGAGAGGATGGAGCAAAAACAGTTCTGGGGTAATGGATAACTTTGCTAACCATTCACAATAATATCCAGAACTTATCAAGGAGGTAAGAGCTTCCATAAAAAATCAAAGTTCACAGTGACAACAAAGAGGATAGGATCAATCCAGAGATAATCACCTGCTGCCCAGACCAGCCATAGAGGGCCTTATTCAGCAGACTTCACACCATGAATGGGAGTCCCATCAATCATTTTGTCAGGACCTTTGCTTCTGAAAGAATGGGTTAAGCTCCATGAACATTGTCTGGAGAGAGAGGGTCATCAATTTCTTCAGTGTTATTTACGGAATCATTTCCAAACCGTGGAACAATCAGTCTTCGCTATAGTAAATAAATTGAAGGAAGGCTACTTCTATCAAAATTGCTTATTGTTCTAGTTCACATGGCGTTAAGGTTTCAGTACTCTTTCCATCACTGCACAGTGACAAGATAGCAGAAATCCTGAGCTCTCCTGCTGTTTCTGCCTTGTCAGTTTCACAGTACATTATCTTTTATTTGTCAATATCAAATCTTTGGCATGTTTGCTGGGGGTGGGGAAAGTAGTAAAATTAAACCATTGGAATTACTAGAGATTCTGAACAAAATGTGTTATTTCAAGTCAGAGCATTGCTAATTTTGCAAGAAGAAGTTGATAAAAATTGGTAAAGTTGTTCCATGGCTGAGCAATTTTCACGAAGGTAAAAGAGTCTTTTTCTATGTTCAGATGGCTAATGAGGGCTTAACTAAAGTTTATAGACAAAGGCAACAGCAGACAAATTGAGGTGACAAAAAGCCTGTTTTCCAAATAAACCAGAAATTTATTCTCTCATAGAATCCTCTGTCATTCTATTTTATATAGTAACTGGCAAGCAGGATATCCTACAGCTCATTCATCACACACTTCTGGATACTGCTACACGCAATTTACCATGTCAGGCACTGGGGAAGATACAGAGAGAAGTAAAACATAAACTCTGTCCTCAGAGAGCTTAAAGTCTAGTTGTGGCTGATGAGACATCAGGGGAGAAAATAAGAGAAAGAGAATAAGTGCATAAGTGGAGGATAGTGATGTTGGAAGATCAGTTGAGGGCAAGACTACTACTAGCAGTGATTAATGAAAGTTCCATGGACAAGGAGCTATTAGGAGAATGGGTAGAATGTCTACTAGGGAAAATGAAAAAGGGAGAGAAGGTGACCATTCCAAGGAGAAGAAAAAGGAATAAGAAAAGACAAGGGATGGGTTCCAGGTTATTCTGAGTTCCTCATCACCCTACATATGTATGCACATCTGGGGGCATCTAGAACAATGAAGTTCCATTTTTTTGTTCTTTTCTGAGAGAATAAGAAATTTAAGCACAGTAGCTGTTGAAGGAGGCAGAAAACAAGGGTGTGCACCCACTAGCACTAATACGAATCCTCCTCCACAATAATTTAAGTGTTTGCATAGGAGCTGCTAAACTCCTGATGGTGAGTCACCTACTACCAGAACAAGAACAGGGGCCACATGAAATCAACAGCCCTCAATTGTACTAATGCCATGGGTTTTAGGGGGCACAAGTCTACCATCTAGACACAGAGACCTCTTGGTTCTTTTTCAGTGGACAAAGAAGGCCACTCCTCAGTTCTGCATCAAGAAAAGACCCCTCCCAAGTCAGATCCAGTTCAACACTTTCAATTGCCATGTATCTAAAGTTTATACATCCAAATGGAGAGGATGCCAAGATTCAAAAAAGCTGCTGGTACAATTTTCTGATTGCAATTGCTGGAGGCCTGCAGTGGTGAGCCCGCCTCCTCTAATGTATTTGGGAGCACAGAAGAAATGACTTCAATATAATACAATTCTGGCTGCCCTGCTCCTTCCTAGGGAATGCATTTGGTGATTTTAAGCTCAGAATTTTGGTTTCTAGCCAACAGCACAAAAAGCCTTCAGGAGAAAAAAAAGTCTTTGGTTTTAAAGTTGAAAAAATATTCCCCACATGAGGTCAAAGTGGTAGTACAGAATTAGCAACACATCTTTTTCTTCAATTCCCTATTCCATTTCTTTATTTCAAAGAGATCTCCTTTTTCAGTTGGAGCAATCGAATGAAATGTCCCAGGAGTCTTTGTGGGGCTATAGTGCACTATTATCTCTCCTTATTTTTTATTCCTTGGCTGTCTGTGATGGGCAGAGATCTGAGGACTAGAGCTAACTCTGCCACCAACTTGCTATATGACTACAGCAAGGCACCTTCCACCTCCCCCATGAGATTCAGCTTCTCCATGTAGGAAATGAGGGAACATCAGAGCCTTCCGACTCTGAAAGCCTGTGGCTCAAAAAGACGAACCTTGCATTGGAGCATGGTCCAACTCAATCCTTTTGTTTTTAATAGGATAACTAAATAGATGAATATGGGAAAAATCTCCAACTCTATCTCCCAGTGTAGGAGCTCTTTCCTCAAATGTATATTCTACATTCATGACTCGGAAGCTAAGTCCTACACAGTTGTTCAAGGCATCATAATGGTTAAGTGATCCACCCAGTGTCACACAGGAAGGTGACAAAGGAAAGATCACAGGATCATAGATTTTTAACTAAAATTGATGTCTGAGGGTCACCAAGCCCAACCTCTCTCATTTTTATACATGAGGAATCTGAGGCTCAGAGATGTTAACTCACTTGTCCAGGGTCGTACAGCTAGTAAGTGTTTTGGTCAAAATTCGAACTCAGAACCTCCTGATTCCAAACCCTGTATTCTATCCACTCTACACAAGCCTCCTTAATTGAGAGCCTATGGATACAGGACTCCCAAATCTAGCAAGGACCTGCTTTTGCCCTAGATATGAGAAGAAGGGGTGCTAAAGCAATTTAAGGGCATAAAGGCAAGTTTCTGAAGGATGTTTAACCTATGTGAAAAACAAGCCCAGTTTCTAGCATGTTAAAAAAGTACTTTAGCAGCAACAATTTGCATGTAAGCAATCAATACACTAATTACAAACGATTCTTTCATATTCAATAAAGCAAGCCTTGCAGTAGCCAGACATAGTTAGGCATGAACTCATTTGCTCTCATCTACCTGAGATCACTGAAATTGTCCATGTCTGCTTTGGAATTCCCACTTTTCATTGATTGGAATTCTTTCAACTTCCACCAGGAATTCAAATGAATGAGGTTATACTCTTCTTCCACATTCTAAGACCTTGTGATCTTAAAGGGTCAATGGGCCCTCAGTGGATACAGACCTTAATAAGGGGCTTCTTTGCCACGATCAAACCTGGACACCTGCCCAGTAATCGTAATATGACAGAAGGTTAGAGTTGGGAGGATCCCCTTCATTTTACCCGTGTGGAAACTTCAGCACTGAGAGTGGGAAGGTACTTACCCAAAGTCACACTGTTATCAAGTGCCAGAGTTGAATTTCAAACACAGGTCAGGAGCCTATCCAGACTCAGATAGTGTGGTCCTCAGACGACTGAGACACCATCACCACCACCCTGAGTCCAGAACTAGCTGCCCTTCACTTAGTGCTTTATCAGCTAAGAAGGCACTGCCAGGATTTGTGATAGCATAGTCTTTGGGAATTCAAGGACACTTCTGTGCCACAGAGAGCCAGTGGAGTAGGACTAGAGCAGATGAAGGTATGACCTTGATCTTGACAAGTTACTTCCCTTCACTTATCTCCCCTTCTAAAAGAAATGGAGATCAATCAAAAAGTATTTATTAAGAATCTGCTATGTGCCAGCCACTGTCCTGGGTGCTGGAGATACAAAGAGAGAAGTGAAGGTGTCCTTGCCTGAAGGAACATATAAAGTGACGCCAAAGGAGATAATATAAAAAGTATCTCAGTGTCATTTTAAATCTTAATTTCTTAAAGCTACACCAAGACTTTGGGGACACTTTGTATAGCTATAAAGGAATGTACAAATTAGAGACAAGATAATTTGGAAGGGAAGGACTAGTAGCCAGGAGAGGGGGTACATTAAGAAGAAGCCATTTAAACTGAGCCTTGAAGGTGAAGTGAAAGCCTAAGTGGGGAAGGAATGCAGAAAATTACTAGATAAGTAACTCTGGGTGAGTCACCAAAGTTCTCTTTGCCTCAGTTTCCTTCCTCTGTAAAATAGAAATAATAACAGCACTTACTTCCCAGGGTTGTTGTGAGGTACAAATGAAATAACATATGTGAGTGGCTTTGTAAACCTCTTTAAAAATGGTGGCTATGATTATCATTAATATTACTTCACAAAGTTGGGAGGACCAAATGAGACTCTGTTTCTATGTGTATGTGTGTGTGTGTATCAGTTGTTATCAAGAGTCCTCCCCTTGGAAGTCGCAAGATCTGAGTTTGAATTCTGTCTTCAACACATGATAGCTGTGTGACATCAGGCAAGGATTACTCTCTAGGTCACTAATGCTTTCTCTACTACAACAATGAATTCCTATAGGGTCCAAATAGGGAAAACAGTATACAAAAAAACAGCTGTTATCTCATACCTCTTGAGTATAAATGTTCAACTTTACCCATCAAAAGACAGGCAAATTAAAAAAAAGTGAGATGAGCCAATCCCAAGGCTACCTTGGAATTATAAAGGATTAAAGGCTAGGACAACTAGATGGCACTACAATGGACAGAGCCTGGAATCCGGAAGACTCATCTTCCCAAATTCAAATCTGTCCTCAGATACTTGCTAGCTGTGTGACCCTTGGCAAGTCACTTAACCCTGTTTGCCTCAATTTCTTCATCTATCGAATGAGCTGAAGAAGGACATAGCAAACCACTCCAGTATCTTTTTCAGGAAAACCCCAAATTGGGTCACAAAGTCAGATGCACAACAGATAACTCCAGATTTGTTGAAAATCATCACCTTTCCAACTTAGAATCCTTACCTCCTTTTAAGTTTCAGTTCAAACATCATCATCTATGGGAGGCTTTGCCTCACCTCCCTGCTCCAGTTATTTCTGCCCTCTCTTCAGAAAAACAAAACAAAAACAATAAACAAATAAAAAAAACCTACTTTGTAGTTACTTTGTGTCTATTTTGTATTTATTGAAGATACTGAACAACCACAAAAAGGTGTACATGAAAATTCCCAACTCTCCCATTAGAATGTAAGCTCCTTGACTATCTGTGTGTATCTGATGCAGCTGGGACAGTACACAGACCGCTGGGTCGGGAGTCAGGAAAACCTGAATTCAATTTTGACCTTTGATTCAAAGTACGTCATTGTAGCAGGGAAGTTTTTGATGTTAGGTTCTTGGTGTTTTGGGGGAGCAGGGAGGAACGGTGGGCCATCTAGGGATGACTCTGATACAAAAACCAAAAGCTTGAAGAAAATCATTTTAAGAATAGGCCAAAGTGGCAGTGCTATGTTTATTAAGAGAAGTTAATTGCATTAGCAGAATTTCCAAAGTCATCACTCGTCCATGAATTGTGCCTCATTGCTCATCTGATGCAGAAATAAAAGCAATTGTGAGGTTTTGATTGGTTTCGTCACAGATAAGTGAGACAGTGGGAGAACAGGGGAGCACACCTCCTTGGATTTGCT
>JAQQSK010006656.1:0-14329 GCA_028658325.1 Potorous gilbertii
TATATGAATGTAACATGCCATAAGAGACAGACAGTTTCAGAAGAAATTGAACGAATTAGGAGTGAAACAACCAAAACAATTGGTATAATGACCACATTATAACGAAAATAATTTTGGAAAACTCTGATCAAAGGTCTAGAGGACTGAGGATGAAACACGGTATTCATTTCCTCACAGAGAGATGATGGTCTGAAAATACAGAATGAGACAAACATTTTTGGACAGGGCCAATCTGGGAATTTGTTTACGTGGACTATGCATGTTTGTTGTGAGGGCTTTTTTCTTTTTTAATGTTCAATTGGTGATGGAGGGAGAATAGAAGGGAAAGAACTAGGAGAGAAAGGAAACATGCACTTTAAAAAAAAATAAGTTTTTTAAATTAAAGAAAACCAGAGAAGAAATAGATAAAATGATAACAAGGAGTAAAAAAGAGAAACAAAAAGGAAAAGCCAGCCTTTTGAAAATGTCAGGAAAATTGACACATCATTAGCAAATGATCAAATAAAAAGGGAAAATCTAATTATCAAAATAAAAAATCCAGAAGATGAATTGAAAGTAGAAAAAAAACCACAGGCAACAATAGGTAACCACGATACACAACTATATGCTATCAAAACTTGGAATATCACAGGATCACAAAATTATACCCCCACATATAACAGAGCAGTGATCATACTGCCTGGAGCTGAGGATCTCCAAGGACTGGAAAAAAACACATCTCCTCCCCAGCTGGCCCATTGTACTTTAATAGCTCTAAGAGGAAGTTTTCCTGGACATCAAACCTCAATTTACTGCTTTGTAAGTAACATTCATTGTTCCAGGTCCTGCTCTCCAGGATCAAAGAAAACAAATCCATCACTCTTTCACATGACAGTTTTTGAAATACTGGAAGATAATTATTTAATTCCCTCAGTTCTCTTCTCCAGGTTAAACATCTCTAGTACCTTCAACCAATCCCCACGTGACATGAACTTCAGCTTCTTTACCCAACTGGCTGCCCTCCTCTGGGAAGTCTCCCATTTATCAATGTCTTTCCTTAACTATGGCACCCTGGATGGCACATAATAGTACAGAGGTAGTCTCATCAGGGCAGATTATACTAATGTTAACACACACCGATTACAAAATCCCTATTAATCATTTCTGTTCCATCACTTCCAGGGTAACAATCATTGGCAGAAGATTGTCTTCTTGGCAGAAGTCAAACAAACAAACAAGAAAAAGAAGAACTGAACAGTTCAGTAGTCATGGAATGCAGGCAGTAAGCCAGTCCCATCTTCCTCGTACCCCAAAGAGCTTAAAATACTATTTTAATCTTAGAGTCCTTTCTTTCCCTCACTAGCCTCAGTTCATTCTGGTCCTATTTTTAGTGGACCATACCACAATCTTAAGTTCATTCTCGGTTACTTACCCTTCTTTCCATCTTCTGTAAATATCTTTTATGAATATAAAGAGCTCCTTGGGCATCCATCTTGATTTCTTCAGATGACTCTTAGTTCTGGTCATGGGAATTTAATTCTTTCATTCTTCAGAATTTCTTCCTTGTAGGTTCTCATCCCTTCTGGGCTGACTTCAAAAGAAAAACTTAGAGGAAAGAGCTGATTTTCTGCAAAATTATAAAAGGTCCCAAATTCTTTGTTAAATGGGATACCTGGGGGGTGGTAGAATGGGAGATACAAAGATATTTCAGTCATGGTAAAACAAAAGATAGCAATAAACATTTACTTTAAAAACACATATAAAATATCCAAATTAGCAAAACAAGAAACAGCATCTAAAATAACCCAGTTTCAGAAAGAGAAATCAAACAAGACATAAATGAACTACCAAAGAAGGGAAAATCCTGGTCCACACAGATTTACAAGTAAATTCCAAACATCTAATGAATAAATATGACCTATGTTACAAAAATTATTCTTACAGTTGAGAAAGTACCCTTCATAATTATGGTTAAAGGTAAAGGTCCTAATTAAGAGAGGTATATATGAAACATAATAGGCATTTTCAATAAATAAATAAAATTCAAGGTTTTTGAGAAATAAAATCAAGGCAATTAGCACAACAGAAAGGTTCAAGAAAAAAGATATTTGGATCCAATATCTTTAGCAAAAGTCTAGTTTCCAGGATAGGTAGGAAATCAACATAAATATATCAGTCCAAGAGTCATTTTCCGAGAGAGAAACGATCTAAGATATAAACAAACAACTTTCAAAAGAAGAACTGCAAATTGTAAACAAAAAGAATCCTCCAAGTCACTAGGTGATGAAAAATATTAATTAAAACATCTCTTACGTTTCTCCCTCACCCCATCCACGGGCAAAGAATAAAAGACAGTGAATGTTGAAGAGCCTGTGGGAAGACAGATATATTATATGTTGAACCATTTTGGAAAACTACTTGAAATTATGTGAGAAAAGTCAATAAACTGTTATATCCTTTTGACTCAGTGATCCTGAAAAGGGGGTATGTGCCTCAAAGATGTCAAAGACCAAATACAGCAGCATTTCTTTTGACAGAAAAAAAAAAACTAGAAAATGGAGAAATGGCTAAAAAAACCTTTAGTAATTATAGAGATCTGTAGTTTCATATATAATCTTCCCCTATTCCACAATGGATATGGAAATGTTCATTTCATTTGGTTTTGAAGTTCACAATAGAAAGAAAATGGAAAAAAATTATATATGTATGTAACAGAATACTATTATGTTTTGATAATAGATTTTTTCAGATTTTTTCAATTTACTGATTGATTTTGCTGATTTTTCTTCTGCTTTTTTTCTTTAAAAATATTCTTTACTACATGGGATGACTCTGAAAGGAGTGAAAGGGAGAAATACTGGAAGAAATTCAGAGGATGTAAAAATAGCATTAAAATTTATTTTTAAGAAAAGAAACAGCAGATATGAAGAATTTAGAGCAAAATGAAGGGAGGAGCTATTTGAAGATATGTAGAGGAAAATAAGCAGAATCAGAAATAAACAGAACACAGTTACTAAAATAACCTAAGCAAAATCCACAGCTAAATAATTAAATATAATAAAATTAAATATTTAATGGAATAGTAATAAGCAATAGAAAAGGGTAGCTGAATTCTCCTTCAACGTAATTACCAAAATCATTCCAGGTAGAACATGGATCCTAAATGGACCTTGGATACATTTCATCTGACCCCTCGATTTCCAGACAACAAAGTTGAGTACCATAAAGGTTAAGTAATTTACCCAAAGTCTACCAGGCCATTAGACTTCAAATTCTGGTTTTTTTACTCTATTTGAGACTGCAAGCTGTATGATATAACAAACCTCTCTCCTCTCGGTACAGAGGTGGGAAAGTAGAGCTACAGAATATTTTTTTCCCTACTCTTTTCATCTCCTTTTCTACCTTTAAACTGCCTTCTTTTTAATCTGCCTATTAATCCATGTGTTTTATCCCCTTCCTTAAGTAGCTAACTTTATTCCCAACCAGAGGCCACATTAGTACATTAGCCCTTACATAATTAACCCAGAGGCATAAAAAAAAAGGACTTACCAAAACTTGAATGGATAACATGCATAGAAGGTCCTTTGCAATCTCATCCATTCTTTCCCTGGGTCCACACTATACAGTGGTGCTAATCTTTTTATCACTACTTTATGGAAGGGGAAACTAATGCCCCATTCTATAACTTGGGACAGAAAGAGTGGCAGTGATGAGGGCTGGAAGCGGGAGGGAGTGAGACCCCCCCACAAAGACCGGAGTACCAGGGGCAGGTCATCTGGAATAAATTCGTGGACTCAAGCATTGTTGAAGTCAAGGTAAAGATTTATTACACTTCTGAGTGGATAAGAGTTCTTAGGGAACAATCAGAGGGGTAAAGGTAAAGTTTATATAGGATATTCTGTGTACCAAACATGCTAACTAGATGTTTTGGGGTGGGATTAGGGAGTAGTTAAGAAATGGTCAGTTCTCAAAGGAATATGCACTTTTGGTATCTACTGCACAGGTATTTTACCCAGAGTTCATCAGGAAATAGCACAAGGTGGGGGCTATCTGGAGGTGTGATTTTAGGCCTGAACCAACACTAAGTCAACTAACAGTCAGGGCTGGTTCACAAGTACCAGGTTGCTCTCATCAACATGTTGTTAGACAAGAGAATATAAGAGAATATATGTTATGTCTAAGTCTAGGACACATATGATTGGTCAGTGAGTAGTAAATGTTGTTATGACCTAGTGCACAGCCTTTTCAGTCAGTACACAGCTGATTCACATTAATAAGTTCTATAGATGCAGCTCACTGCTGCATCAGAAAAAGAGAAAACTTTTGCTGGAGCAGGCTGGGTCCTTGGACTGGGGAGAAACTGCCTGGGATAGTATTTTGAGGCTAGGGAGAAATGTGATTTTTAAAGAGAAATGTGATTTTAGAATTGGGTACCAAGCACCCCATCACCAGGCCAGGGGTTCACCCAGGCTCAAACTCAAATAGGATGACAAGAAAAGTCGAAGGTATAATGAACTCATTCCCCACACAGTGGAGAATCAAGGGAAAGGGCGATTCCCTCTCCAACCCCAATAAGGTCCAGAGGTGTAAAGGGCACTTCCCACTCCCACTCCAAAATGCCCAGGGACTGCAGGAGAAGGCAGAAAAAGATTTTTCTCAGAAAAACCCCACCCTAAGGCCTACCTTGGCTCCACACTCACCTCTGCCTGGAAGACATGGTGGCCACCAGAAGTGCCTTGGAAGGTGAGAAGAGCCACCACCCCAAACTCAAGGTGCTCATCCCCACTCAAGAACTACCCCCCCTCCCCCCTCCACACCCTGCCTGTTGCCCTTCCAGTTCTCAGAGTTCTCCCAAATGAGATCTCTGATGTTCCTTCCCTCCTTCCCCAGCCTTAAGGTAAGCAGGTAAAGCAGAGGAAGGAGAAAGGAGAAAGGAGAAAAGAGACGCTATGTGTGGAGGAGGGGAACAATAGCAGGGGTGGGGTGGGAGACAGAGGAAGCTTTAGATTGGGCTCATCTTAGCTAGCCACTGGCACTAACTGGGTGACCCTGCAAGGGCCTGTACCCTCTGGGCTGCTTCACTCTCCCCAATCTGTAAAATTTAATTCTTCTATGCAACATGACTAATGTGAAAATGTGTTTAACAAGAATGTATTTTGTGTAGAACTCATATGAGAGTACATGTTGTGTAGGGGAAGGAGGAGGAGAAAATTTAAAACTTATATAAGTGCTTGTTGAAAACTGAAAACAAATAATCAAAAAAACTAAAACAATAAAATGAGGGGGATGTTTGAGTTGATCTCCAAGGTCTCTTCTAACACTGACATCCCATGATGGCTTTATGGCCTTTGGAACATTCCTGAGGATGGGATTGTTCTTCCACCAGGATACTGGTGATGCCCACTTGCTACTTTGGCCTCATTGTGTGTCCCTCTCCTCCGTACCCCATCCCATCATGGTTCAAGCCCAATCCTAACTTTGTATTGTAGATGTAAGAATGAGGCTGAACTGCCCCATTTTAGCTCTAATATCTTACCTGATTAAGAATACTTTGAATGAACCAAACAAATGTTCTTATCCAGTTACGTTATATTTGTGTTTGTCTGTTCTCAAAGAGGACCATGACATCAAGATGACATAACTTGCAGTTGACTTTGATTTGAGTGAGGGAGGGCTGTGCAAGGTCACCAACCTCACTTCTCCTCCAGAGCCATCTGAATCCAGTGACCAGATGCTCATCAGGATGACTGGACATGGCCCAGGATGCAATGGGAGACCTTGGCCAAGGTCTATTCAGGTACTCACTTAGAGGGAGGTAATACCCATTCAGTGAATAGGCCTGTTTAAGAAGTAGTCAGGGGATGGCCCCTTTAATGAGGCAAAGCAAAAGACATCAGGCTGGGAGGGAAACAGCAGCAGTTACTGTTGATAACCACTCTTAAGCCAGGAGGGTCCAGAAAACAGCAGTTAGGCAGGGGCCTAGTGTTGTCCAGTTTATGTTAGAGTGCAGTGGGTTTAAGGTTTTGGGAAGGGAAAGGCAAAGGAAAAGAGAAAGGAAGGAATCTAGCCAGTAAACCCCAAGTTAACTGGGCATCCTCTAGCCATCCAAATTTACCTTCCTTTGAAGAGAAGGAAGAGGAGGGGGAGACATACAGGAGAGGAGGAGCTGTCACCCATCTAGCTGGGTCCCCATTCAGGCAGCTGCATCTACTCACAGATTGTTGTGTTCCTCGTTGTCAAAGAACAATAATCTGGTTACAATGGAAAGTGACAAGGGAAGAACAATGGCCTGAAGTCTGCAAAAAGGCAAAAAAGAGAATTTACTGAAAAATGACACTGAGGGAAATGCCATCACCACAGGGGGCCCTTCAGTGCATTCTGGGCAAATTACCCTCACCTCCAGCCACCAATAATTTCCAGAAGTTAGAAATAACAACGGTGTTAAGGGGCAGCAGAATTAAGGCAAAACACTCCAAAAGTATGCTCCAGGACACAAAAGGCTAATGTATAGCCTTAAACCACCCAGAATTCAATCATTCACAGTAGAGGGACCTAGGATGGGCTCTAGCAGAGAGAGCAAAACTCTCTCCACACGCTGCACGTCTGCTCAGGACAATGCCATTGCATACCTAGAAAGCATCAGATTCAGGAAATGGCCCTAAATCTAGGCCCAGACAAAGATTGAAACAAAATCCCACCCTTGGGACAGGCCTTCCCAGTAGGGGGGCCTACAATACACTCTGTGTCAGAATCCCTCACATCCACCCAATACTCAACTAATTTTAGTAAGTACATAAAGACTGGATAAACCCTGAAGACGCCTCGTAGTAAGAGCAGTGGAAGCATATGGCTAGGGGAAGCTAAGAGTAGGTTTAGCCTTGCCCTACAACACATCCAGAGCCTGGACTTCCCTGTGCCCGTGATGAAAGTTGGGAAGGGTGAAGAACACTGAAGTAGGTGCTGATATTATTCCCATTTTACAGTTGAGGAAACTGAGGCAGACAGGAGTTAAGTAACTTGCCCATGGTCTTACTGGTAGTGTCTCCAAAGGGTCTGAACCAAGGTCTTCTGACTCCAGGCTCCATCCACAAGACCTAGCCTGCCCCATTTGATACCCCACCGCTTTCAAATCAAACAGGAAAAGTGATGTTCCCTGTAGATGTACAGGTTGTTAAATGAATAGGTAGATAGGTATCACAGTAGATAGTGCAAGATTGAGAAGTCAGTAAGAGCTGAGTTCAAATCCTACTTATTAATTGTGTGATCCTGGGCACATCACTTAACTCTCAGTCTCAATTTTCTTATTTGCAAAATGAGGGTAATAGTACTTACTTCACCGGGATTGTTGTGAGGACAAAACCAGTTAATTTACATAATGTCCATCACAAGTTTTAAAACATTGTTAAATTTTATTAAATGCCTGGTGAGAGTCACTCCAATTTGGGACACATTGACCCTTCTTGATAGCCAAAGGGATATAACTGAGTGCAAAGTAAAACATCTCAACCTGAACACAAAAACTTGTTTGGGGAAGTCTGACAGATTGCTTATAAGCCTGTTTCAGTCAGATTTCCATTCTGCAATGTTGACTATCAGATTGGGCAGCCACAAAACAACCAATGCCTCTCCCTATGTGTGTGTGTGTGTGTGTGTGTGTGTGTGTGTGTGTGTGTGTGTACGTATATAGATCGATTTATTCTCCAACATCAAAGCAGGCATTCATATCAAGTGTCGTATTCATATAATCCCAAGCCTTCTGTCACTCAGGCTTCAACTCTAAGAAGTGCTTTTGTTATGATCCCAGAAGCATCTGAGGGGCCACTTCTTCTCATCTTGGGATAACAAACAAGGCCCTCTCCACAAGACATTGCAAAGCATACATCAATGAGAGACCACTGCCCTTTCTTAAATAGTACAATTTTTCCTGGTTAAGTGTCTTATCAGGTTGAATTTCTTCATTTGGCAGCATCTTTCTCGTAGATGGGCAGTGATGTGAGGTCACAACTATCACAGTGAAATTTAGGTATATATGCCTATATTTTAGAGAGCTCAACAGCCTGCCAACAAAGCAACCACTTTGATTCTCTGGCATTCTTACCAGTTATTAAGTAGCCAGAGATGCCAAAAATCTTCACATTCTTTGTAGTAGAACAACCATTCCCACCCTCCTAGTTTCAAGGCAGGGACTCCCATTAAGTGCACCTTAATGTCATCTCAAAGCCCTTGGAGCTCAAAATTTGACTGGTGATTTGCAAAGCATGCCTGAATAGGTACGTCAAAAGAGCTCTATCAAAGACAGAGTCAATTTCTGAAAATGCTAAAACAGTCATTACTTTTTATTTTTATATGCCACGATACAAATATAAGCTGCATTTCTGCCCCACTCTTCCTTTTTAAAATTGTTTCTTCTTTGACAGGAAGTAGGAAGTCTTCTTACACGTTTAGAAACTACCGCTGGGGCAGTTTGCAAAAAGAAAAACTTCAAGCTAGCAAAAATCCTGACAAAATGCTCTAACTCCCTAAACACAATGTAAATTAAAAACAATGCTGAAGCTTCATTTTATACTCATAAGCTTGAGAAAGATGACATGATGAAAATGGCAAAATTTGGAAGGACTGTGGAAAGATAGGCACACTAATGCACTTTCGGAGGAGCTGTGAATTTGTCAAACAGTTCTGAAAAATGATTTGGAATTAGTCTAAAAAGTCACTAAAACACACATATCTCTGACTCCATGTTACTACTATTGGCATATAACCCAAGAAGGGCAAAGTTAGAGGGGAAAGGTCCCATATATGCAAAAATATTTATAGCAGCACTTTTTGTAGTAGCAAAGAACTGCAAGCAAACTACTCATCAATTGAGAAACATCAAATGAACATACAGGATATGAACGTAATGGACTATCACTGTGCCACAAGAAATGAATATGAAGAAGTCAGAGAAATTTGGAAAGGCTTGTATGTAACTAACAGGAGAGGGAAAGTAAGCAGATAAAAGAAAACAATTTACACAACAACCACAATACAAAGGAACACAATGCTGATAGACTTTAAAACCCTGATCAATGCATTATGCAGCTGTGACTTCAGAAGACTGGTAAAGTATGTTTCCTTTCCTTTGGCAGAGAGATGTTAAATTTTAGGTGCAGAACAAGGAATAAATTTTAGACACATCCAAAAGTGTTGACTTTTTTTTTTCACTGTGCTTATTTATCACAGGGGAAGGAGGGATACAATGGGGGAGAGGGAGATCATGGGAAAGTGACAATGATGTAAAAGAGTGCCCACATTTTAAAAGGGAAAGGGGGGGAGAACCCACATCTGAGACCCAGCACCATGATGTTCTGGTGAAATAGAACAAAGAATAGAAAACTGAGAAATGGGTTTCTTTAAATTTTCTCCATCTTATCTGTCTGGTCTAGGCATTGCTGGGCGAGTGGGCACCATCATGGGATGAGGAAGGGGCCTCATCATTGGAGGGCCAGGCATCATAGGCATATGGCCTCCCATGGGCATCCTCATGCCAGGAGGAGGCCCCACAGGCATCATTCCAGGAGGAGGGGGGCCCATCATGCTAGGGTGAGGAGGTGGAATCATAGGCCCCCCTAGTGGGGGAGCAGAGAATAGGTTGGGAGGAATTCTTCCTTGCTGAAATGCAGTGGTTGTTTTATCAATCAGGCTCTGAGCTTGTTCTTCCATCCACTTCTGATAGTAGTCTCTCACATTCTCCTTGTGTTTCCTCCCGCTGCAGTGTGTCTTCCTCACAGATGGAGAATCATGAGTGAGGTATGTATCACAGTAATCACAGTAAAACTTGGGCATAATGATGGACAGTTGTGCCTTATTCTGGCCAACGTATCTTCAAAACAGACTGGCTGACTTCCTCACCGTATCTCTTAACAAGTTGTCCACAAATAAAGCCAACTTCAAGATGCTCTTTCTAATAAAATGAGAGAAATAAGGAGGTCAAAAACAGAAAAAGGTTCCACATATACCTAAATATTAAAAGCAACATTTTTTGAGGGTTATCAAAAACACTAGTGACATTATAAATGCCCATCAATTGGAGAACACCAAAAAGAAGGAATTCAGAAAAACAGAATGACAACTAACTGCGGTGCAGAGGAACAATGTACACCAGAATTAAAGACCCATAGACTGAGAGATGTAGTGGTCACTACTGCTCATAAAGAAACCTGAGTAACATTATATGTATGTTTTCCTGAAAACAAAAAATTTATTCACAGGCATAGCATGCATGCTCTAGGAACAGGTACAGCAATAGGAAAGGACTCCCTGGCCATTATATTAGTGGAACAAATGAACTGATCAAGGTCTGCAGCTGACCTGACTATGTCAAGACTAATCTCATTTCTTTTATACCAACTTTTAAAAATAAATTTAGTATTTATACCTCAATACAAATACAAAAAATACAGTCTGAATTGCATTACAATTTTTTTTTAAAATACAAGTCTGCTTATAGAGTTCTTTACAATATATTACCAGGCCACAACATAGCCATTTACCTACTCTTGGACATTTAATTGTTTTTTTCCTCCAGTTTGGGTTTTGTTACTGTTACATATAATGCTATGAAAATCTCTGAACAGATCTGATTTTCATAATATTTTCAGAATCTTTTCCCAGTAACAAGATTATTTGATCAAAAGGTATAATTCAAATTTGAATTTTTAATGTTACATGTATTTTCTTATTAGATTTGGTCCAATGTGCTAGCCCAGGGGTGGAAAACCTGTGGCCTCAAGAGCATAAGTGGCCCTCTAGGTCCTCAAGTGTAGTCATTTGACTAAATCCAAACTTCACAGAACAAATCCCCTTAATAAAACGATTTGTTCTGTAAAACTTGGACAAAAGGCCAAATCCAAGTGGCCTTGAGGCTGCAGGTTCCCCACCCCTGCTCTAGCCTGTCAATATCTGTTAGCATGACTCAAATCTCTTATCAACTAAAAATTGATACTTCTCATAAAGGCAAAAATTATAAAATGGGAAACAAAGATGACTACAGAGTAGCTAAATTAATTGTGGTATCTGAATGTAACAGAATAATATTGCTTTATCAAAATCAGAAAATAAGAGAAAGTCAGAGAAACAAAGTAACCTCAATGTGTCAATATAGCAAAGTAGGGAGAAACAGGAGAGTAATAAACCCAATAACTATAATAATCCACAATAATAAAAAGACAAAGGCAGACCCACTAATCTGGTTCCCAGGGAATAGATGTTGAAACACAATTCTCTCCTTTCTGTAAAAGTGGTGAGGATGCCTCTTATCTCTTCTAGTTTCCCCATCCTCATCCCTCTTCCATTATTCTATATCCCCTCCCTAAACTCTTATGTATGTTGCTTCTCCCTCCCTCAAATTCAACTCCAGTTAGGACACTGGACATCTAGGAGAGTTACAAAGAAAAAAAAAAAGCAGAAATATTCACATAAAAGACTGATGTGAAAGCTTCAGCTCAGGGAGCCTGTCTCCCACCTTTTGGGGCCTCTTTAGTGTGCCCAAACAGAGTCTAAGGTCCCTGAAAGCAGGGATTGTTTCATTTGCCCTTTTAATTTTTCACATAGCAAACTATCTAACACATAACAGTCACTTAACAAACCTTTTTTTTAAAGATGGAATTATCACATACCTGGGTGTTCTGCTGTAAACAAAACAAAACAAAACACCCATAACATCCAAACTTACCCAACAGATAAAATGGGGCCCAGCTTTTCAGACAGATACTCGGCAGGGATCCTAAAAGATGGACTGCACCTAATAGATAAAAACAGACTCAACATTATGGTAACAGCTGACATCTGTATTGAGTTTTGAGATCCCTTCTTTTCACCAGAATTCTAGGAATTAGTAGCAACAAAAAGAGTAAAAAGTCAAGGATAGAAGCTTGGCGGCACTAAATTTGGGGCTTTCTGTCCACAGAAATGAGCTGTCTTAATACTTTAGACAGGTACATGGTTCAAAGTGCATTCCTCAATCTTTCCTCTCATTCTCTCTTCCTTTCCACCAAGCCTATTCATTCACATAAGCTTTTATTAAACACTATTATGTTGCAGGTACTGGGTTAGTACCGTGGATACAGAAAAATAAACAAAACAGGCTCTGCTCTAAGGAAGTCTAAATGTGGGACGCAGATAAGGAAATACAAAGTATTAAAAGTAATTTTTTTTTGAGGAAATCAGGCTGAGCCTCCAATAGGAGACAGTGCTTCAGCAAAGCCTGGAAGAAAGCTAGAGACTTAATAAAGCAGAAGCAAGGAGGAGGGGTATTACAGAACTGGACCATCATTTCCCAGTTTTAGAGCTAGAAGGACTATTGGGTCACTAAGCTATCTCTCCTCTAAAAGGTCAGAGTAAGAAGTTACTTGTTCAGGATCACCACAGGTGGCGGAGTCCAGGTTCTGACTCCAAATCCAGTGACCTCTAAAGTACTTGCTTTCACAAGGGTCCTGGGATATGGAACTTGGCAACTCCTCAAGCCATTATCTCTTTAGCTCTATCCCTATACAATCCCACAACTTTCTAGGTCAGGTTCTAGAAAAAGTTGTCTACTCCCCTTGCCTCCACCTTCTGTCCTTTCTCGCTCATCTCAAGTATTCGTAATCATGCTTCCAACTTATTACTGAACTGAAAGCAGATATGCCAAAATCCAAACTTACTAAACAGATAAGATAAGGATGTTAAGTCTTTGTATTTTGTATACATTCTCCCCTCCCATATACATTGAGTTGACATTTGAATGCAGAATACCATCAAAAACAGCACAGGTTCTTAAGAAACAACAGGTATCACTCTGACCTGACCCCTTCACCCTGGCCAATCAAATACAATCTGGAAATGAAAAGGAAGGAGTATTCCTAGAGCACCTAGAGACAAGAATGATTTTTAATGTACAAAGAGAGGGCTAGGAAGCCATCTTGTAAACTGCCACTCAGAACTCGGAGGCCTGCAGTGCCCCTCCCCCAACTAGCCATCCTGAAGACCTACACTGACTATGCCAGAAATACTTGTCATTTGGACTTGCAAGTTTAGTACTTGGCTTTTCTCCTTTTCCTTTCTTTACTGTAGACATCTATTCAGCATAATCATTCACTTGGGGAGACCTTTATCACCAAATGTGGAAAATGAAATGAAACTCATCAATGTAACTGATCACATTTCATTAATTTAAAACTGACTCAAAACCCCCTTAAAATGGTGTCTTTAAGTGGCCTGAACTGAATTACTAACGTCAGCAAATCGTATAGCTCTTTTCTCCTGAAAAGATAATATTGACAGGTAACCTGAGGCTCATATGTGGAGCGGGCCAAGAACTATTGGAAAAAACAGACTGTTCTGGGATTCTGCCTTAAAATACTTCTGTGGGAGAAAATAAAAATAGATCCGCCAATATTTCCTAAGCACCCACTATGTGTTTAGAGCGAAAATGAGAAAGTGAGGGGTAAAGTGTCACAGTATCAAACAAAGGGGTGCGGGGAGAGATGTACAATGTATCACCCAAGGCCGAAGCTTAGGGACCATCTTTCCCAAGCCCTTCGTTTTTACAGATAAAGAAGTTAAGGACCAAAGAGGTCAAAGGACTCTTTCAAGGTCACGTAAACAGGGTAGTAAGTGGCAAGGGTCAAATATGAAGCCAAACCCACGGATTCCAAAGCCCTTTTACCGTTAAGCGACAAGGTTTTGGAGGGGTGGGATGTGGGGATAAACGGGGACTTGTACTCATGTAGAAGGACCGACAAAGAGCATGCCTGGAGAGGAAGAGGAGGAAGAGGAGCTCGGCGCGTGGAAGGAAGGGACAAAGGTAGGGGGTGGCAAGGGTGAGAGCCATGCGGGACGCAATGAATGCCGCAATGGACGCCACAAGGCACCTCCCCGTCCGCTCTCCTCCCCCAACTCCCTCCCTCCCTCCGCTCCCCACCTCCATTCTCCCCCACCTTCCTCTTCGAACAAGGAAGAGAAGAGATCTCCGCGGCCAGGCAGCGAGGATCTCAGAAGGATCGTCGCCATGTCCGCACTTACCTGAGCACCGAGAAGAGGAGGGCACAACGCCGCCGGCTTCCTGAAGCGCCTGACTGACAGTGGGAGGGAAAGAGAAAGAGAGGAGGAGAGACGGAAGGAGAGAGAGAGGGAGGGAGAGGCGGCTGAGAGCGAGAGAGAAGGAGCGAGCGAACGCGCCTAGCTGACTCCTGGGGTAGAGGGCCGCGGCTGAATGACTTCCGTTAGCTTACGCTTTACTGCGGAAGTCCCAAATTCGGCGGTCTCCGGGATAGGGGGTGGGGCCAGAAGAGATAATACCCAGGGGTGGGCCAATGAAAAGGCAGTGTTT
>JAQQSK010006657.1:0-14329 GCA_028658325.1 Potorous gilbertii
TCTTTCAATGAAACTGAGGACTTCCAAGCATTCTTGATGAAAAGACCAGAGCTGAAGAGAGAATCTGGCTTTCAAACACAAGAATGAGAAGAAGCATGAAAAAGTAAACAGCAAGGAGAAGTCACAAGGGACTTACCAAAGTTGAACTGCTTACAATCCTATATGGAAAGACAATATTTGTAACTCTTGAAATCTTTCAGGATCTGGGAAGTTGGTGGTATTACACACACACACACACACATACACACACGTACACACACACGTACAGGAGTATACACACACACATTCACACGTGCACGCACACACAGAGACAGCACAGAGTGAATTGAATAGGATGGAAACATATCTTAAAAGAAATCAAGGTAAACAGTGAGAGAGAAATGGAGTGGGAGGAGAGAAGGTGAAATGGAATGGGATAAATTATCTCTCATAGAAGAGGCAGGCAGGAGTCTCCTTAATGGAGGGAAAAAGAGAGCTGGGAGAGGAAAAAAAAAACCATGAAGTTTACTCTCATCACATTTGACTAAAGGAAGGATTAAAATCCACAATCATTTTAGTATGATAACCTATCTTACAACACAGGAAATTGGGGGAGAAGGAGATAAGCAAGGTGGGGGGGGGATGAGGGAAGAGAGGGCAATGGAAGGAGGGAGCAACTTGAAGTCAACACTCGGGGAGGGACAGGATCAAAAGAGGGAATGGAAACAATGGGGGGCAGGATAGAAGGGAGGGAAATATAGTTAGTCTTACACACCACGTCTATTATGGAAGTCATTTGCAAAACTATACAGGTTTGGCCTACATTGAATTGCCTGCCTTCCCAAAGGGAATGGGTGGGGAGGGAGGGATGGGGAAAAACTGGAACATAAAGTTTTAGGATCAACTGTTGAGTATTGTTCTTGCTACTAGGAAATAAGAAATACAGGTAATGGGGAATAGAAAGTTATCTGGCCCTACAGGACAAAAGAGAAAATGGGGTAGGGGAAGGGAGGGATGATAGAAGAGAGGGCAGATTGGTGATATGGGTAATTAGAATGTCCAGTGTATGGGGGAAGGGGGAGGGAACAAATGGGGAGAAAATTTTGGAACCCAAAATCTTGTGAAAATGAATGTAAAAAGTTAAATAAATTTATTTAAAAAAAATAAATAAAGTTGAACTATTTACATTCCTACATGGAAAGACAATATTTGTAACTCCTGAGACTTTTCTGTTTCTGGGTAGTTGGTAGGATTACACATACACACACACATACATGTATCTGCATACACACATACACACATGCATGCACACACAGAGACAGAGAACACAGAGTGAAATGAATAGAATGAGATCATGTCTTTAAAAAAACAAGGTAAATGGTGAGAGAGAACTGTATTGGGAGGTGAGAGGGTGAAATGGAATTGTGTAAGTTATCTCTCATAGAAGAGGCAAGCAGGAGATTTTTTAGTGGAGGGAAAAAGAAGAGAACTGAGACAAAACATGAAGTTTACTCTCATCACATTCGACTAGAGGAAGGAATAAAATGCACACTCATTTTGGTATCAAACCTATCTTACAATACAGGAAAGTGGGGGAGAAGGAGATAAGTAGGATGGGGGGCACAATGGAAGGGAGGGCAATGGGAAGAGGGAGCAATTTGAAGTCAACACTCTTGGGGAGGGACAGGATCAAAAGCGAGAATATCAACAATGGGGGGCAGGATAGGATGGAGGGAAATATAGTTAGACTTACACAACACAATTGTTATCAAAGTCATTTGCAAAACTACACAGATGTGGCCTATATTGAATTGCCTGCCTTCTCAAAGGGAATGTGTGGTCAGGGAGGGATGGAGAGAAGTTGGAACTCAAAGTTCGAGGAACAATTGCTGAGTATTTTTCTTGCTACTAGGAAATAAGAAATACAGGTAATGGGGAATAGAAAGTTATCTGGCCCTACAGGACAAAAGAGAAGATGTGGAAAAGGGAAGGGAGGGATGATAGAAGAGAGGGCAGACTGGTGATAGGGGAAATTAGAATGCTTGTTGTATTGGAGTGGGAGCGGGGAGAAATGGGGAGAAAATTTGGAACCTAAAATTTTGTGAAAATGAATGAAAAAGATAAATAAATAAATATATATTAAAAAAAATTTTTAAAATTGTTTTAGCTTGATACAATTAGCATCACTCAGTCATACTTTCTAATCATTGTAGGTTAAAAAGAACAAAGATAGAGTTTTGTTTCCTGTTTTCTCAAACTGATGTAAGATGTGAAGGGTTAAATGCCTAATTAGGAAAGCAGCCTGGAAATCTGAAGCATGGAATCATAGTATCATGGGATTTAGAGCTAGTTAGCAGAGCACTCAATGGTCATATGTTCCCACCCCTTATTGTATAGATGTGGACATTGTTACTCAGGAACACTGAGTGATTTGTTCAGTCATACAGGTATTAAGTGGCACAGCCAGTTAAGAACTTAAATCTTCTGGGGAGGTGAAGCCAAGATGGCAGAGTAGAAAGACACACATATACTAGCTCTTCCCCCACAGCCCATAAAATATCGGTAAAGACAGACTTTCAACAAATTCTAGAGCAGTAGAAGCCACAGAAAAACGGAGTGGAAGAGATTTCTAGCCTGAACGGTAACCTTAAAGGCCATTGGGAAACGTCTGTCACACCAGATGCTAAGGGGCGTCAAGTGAATCCTTGGCCCCGCAGTGTGGCTCTGGGAGGAGGATGAAAACAGGCCTCAGTGGTGGAATCCCCAGTAACAGTAGCAGTAGTTCACAGATACCTCTACTGACATGCACCAAAGGTCAGTGACAGGGCTATTTTAGCTGGCCAAGAAGGGAGAAGGGCCTTTCCATAGCTCTGGCCTCAGGCAGCAGCCACAGAGGTCACATCTGGATAGCAGTAGCAGCTTCCACAGCACCCCCTACAGCAGCCCATATCCATTGTTGGATCATAAAACCCCTGGGGACACTGAGCAGCTTATTCTTACCTCAGCTCTGTGTACTGTCCTTGTCCCCAACTAATACTCCTGGAGGGTTTGAGCAGCTGATATTTATCTCACACTGAATGGTGGTCCTGTCCCTGCAGCTTATTTGATTCTCTGCCCCAAGTTCTGGCCTTGGCAGAACTGTAGGCCAGGTGCCTGTAGAGAGGTAACTCTATTACTCAGAAACTGGGCAAAAAATTTCTGCTTGCTCCCAGATCAGTGTATACACTTTGATTGTACCACCTTGGAGGAACTGCGATCTCACAGACCCCCAGAGTATACCCTATTCTTGACAAAGGACACAAAAGTCAAATAAGTTGTGGGGAAAATGTCCAAAAAAGAGGGAAAAAATATTATGGAAGGTTACTTTCTTGGTGAATAGATATCTTCTCCCATCTTTTCAGACAAGGAAGAAAACTGTTTACCATCAGGGAAAGACCTAAAAGTCAAGGCTTGTGTATACCAAACATCCAAAATAAAATATTCAATCGTCTTAGGCCATGGAAGAGCTCCAAAAGGATTTTGAAAATCAAGTAAGAGAGGTGGAGAAAAAATAGGGAGGAAAAATGAGAAAGATGCAAGAAACTCATGAAAAGCAGGCCAAAAACATGCTAAAGGAGACCCAAAATATACTGAAGAAAATAACACCTTTAAAAATAAGCTAAATCAATCGGTGAGAGATTCAAAAAACCAATGAGGAGAAGAATGCTTTAAAAAGCAGAATTAGCTAAATGGAGAAGGAAATTAAAAAGCTCACTGAATAAAATAGTTCTTTAAAAATTAGAGTGGAACAGATGGAGGCTAATGACTTTATAAGAAACCAAGAAATCACAAAATAAAACCAAAAGGAGGAAAAAATGGAAGATACTGTGAGATATCACATTGTAAAATAATTAACCTGGAAAATAGATCCAGGAGAGATAATTTAAAAATTATGGGACTAACTGAAAGCCATGACCAAAAAAACAATCCTAGACATCATCTTTCATGAAATTATCAAGGAAAACTGCCCTGATATTCTAGAACCAGAGGGTAAAATAAATATTGTAAGAATCCATCAAACACCTCCTGAAAGAAATCCAAAACGAGAAACTCCTAGGAACATTGTAGCCAAATTCCAGAGTTCCCAGGTCAAGGAGAAAATATAGCAAGCAGCTACAAAAAAACAATTTGAATATTGTGGAAATACAATCAGATTAACACAAGATCAAAGTGCGTGGAATAGGATATTCCAGAAGTCAAAGAAACTAGGACTAAAACTAAGAATAACCTACCCAGAAAAACTGAGTATAATACTTCAGGGGTAAAAATGGTCTTTCAGTGAAATAGAGGATTTTCAAGCATTCTTGAGGAGTAGACCAGAACTGAAAAGAAAATTTGACTTTCAAACGCAAGAACCAAGAGAAGTATGAAATGGTAAACGGGAACTTGAAATCATAAGGGACTTACTAAAAGTTAAGCTGTTTACATTCCTACATGGAAAGACAGTACTTGTAACTCTTGAAACTTTTTTTTAGTATTTGGGTAGTTGGTGGGATTACACACATACACACACACACACACACACACACACACACACACTCTCACATAGCACGGAGTGATTTGAATAGGATGGGATCATATCTAAAAAAACGAAATTAAGCAGTGAGAGAGGAATATATTGGGAGGGGAAAGGGAGAAATGGAATGGGGGAAATTATCTCCCATGAAAGAAGTAAATAAAAGACTTTTCAGTGGAGGGAAAAAGGCGAGAGGTGAGAGAGAAAATATGAAGGTTATTCTCATCACAATCTACTCAAGGAAGTAATGAAATTCACCCTCATTTTGGTATGAAAACCTATCTAACAATACAGGAAAGTGTGAGAGAAGGGGATAAGCAGGGTGGGAGGGATGATGGAAGGGCAGGCAATGAGAGGAGGGAGCAATTAGAAGTCAATACTCTTGGGGAGGGCCAAGGTCAAAAGAGAGAATATGAGAAATGGGGGGCAAGATAGGATGGAGGGAAATATAGTTAGTCTTACACAATACAACTATTATGGAAGTGTTTTGCAAAACTGCACATATTTAGCACATATTGAACTGCTTGCCTTCCCAATGGGGATGAGTAGGGTGTGAGGGAGAAAGAGAAGTTGGAAAAGTTTTAGGAACAGCTGTTGAGTATTGTTCTTGCATACAACTAAGAAATAAGAAATACAGGCAATGGGGTATAGAAATTTGTCTTTCCCTACAGGACAAAAGAGAACATGTGGATAAGGTAAGGGAGGGATGTTAGAAGGGAGCACAGATTGGTGATAGGGATAATTAGAATGCTTGATGTTTTGGAGTGAGGGGAGGGGAGAAATGGGGAGAGAATTTGAAACTGAAAATTTTGTGGAAACAAATGTTGAAAACTTAAATAAATTAATTTAAAAAAAGAACTTAGGTCTTCTGATTTGAAAATGGTACCCTTAGTTCAAAACAACGGAAGTAAATTTTCTGATTTTTAAGTAAAATATTCATTCTACTTTGTAAATGTGTCATTTCCCGTTTACCTAATAACATACATGGATATGCAGGTATGCATACACAAACATATACACATTTTTTCGTTTCTGGAAAACCTTTTATCATATAATTTGATTGCATGTATAAAGTTCCTAAAGATACTTTCAATGTTTCATTACTGTGAAGATCTGAATTTTTCCTCATTGGTATTACCCTCTATCAAATATTTATGTCATTTATATTTTCTGTCTGTCGTGTTTGTACACTCTTGCCTGCATATTTCCCTCATTAAACTGTTGATTCAGTAAAAGCAAAGCCTGACTTTTGCCTTTGTTTTTATACCCAGTGCTTGGTGTGATGCCGATAACATTGTAGGTACACTGAATAAATACTTCTTCACTGAAAAAAAAAATATCTATTCACCAAATCGACTTTCCTGTCACTATTTCCAGGGACCATACCTAGAAATGAGGTATTAATTTTTGTTCTCACACAAAGTCTAAGTGACCATTTACTAATTTTATCCATGAAAGCAGACAATCTAAAATATTCAGGACAGATGGAAGGAAGGAAGGAAGGAAGGAAGGAAGGAAGGAAGGAAGAGAGGGAGGGATGGCAGAAGGAAGGAAGGAAGGAGAACATCTCTGGAGCCTGAATTGCCCAGTTTAATGTCTCTTTAAGAAGCAAACCAACTAGTTAGAGTAGTTACCAAATTTCTTCTTGACAAAAAGAACTAGAATTGGAGTCAATTCACTAAAATTTGAGCTCCAGCTTCACTGCATACTAGCTGTGGAGAAGTCATTGTATCTTTTTGATTCCTCATTTCTTTATGTGTTAAATGAGAATAACAATATACGTTCTAAATCAAAACTTATTGTGGACATCAGATGAGAATGTGCTTGAGCATTTTCTAACCAAAAATTCTGTATAAATTTGAGCTGCAATGATTATTCATTTTATGCTATGCAAAGAGAATTGGAGTTCAGCAAAACCCTGCAGAAACAAGCATGTTGAGAAGTTATTTTGCAATAAAGATAAGGTCACAGCATGAACATTTTGAGCTATTTTCCAGACATTTCATTTTCCATAAAATGCAAAATGAATTTTGCCAATCACTTCCCTTAAGGGGAAAATTAATCCATTACTTCAATTACAATTAAATCGCCAAAGTATACTTTGTAAAAGTGATTTGATGTCCACATAGTTGAGCCTCCTTAGTGAGCTTTAAGAACTTTTCTTTAAGGGAGATAGCATTCCACCAAAGCTTCATCTATTTTGAATCTAAAAATAATCATGGCTCTGAAGAATTTAATGGTTTCAAATTGGACAAATAGTTCTTTCAGAATCAAAGTCTACTGTCTGCTTTCTAAAGTTTTCCAAACAGAAAGTGAAATCTTTGCCTAGAGTATGGGGTATAAGGTGCAAAAATACTAAAGTCAAAAGACGGCAAGTTGGTCTCAGAGTCAGGAAGGCTTGAATTCAGTTTGTACCTCTAAAACTAGCTGTATCATCTCTCGCACCATGCTTCTTGTTACACAGATTCATGATCTATCATCCTTTCTTGCTCAACCTTTCTCAACCTTCCTTCCATATGGAATCTGTTATCAGAGTCTTTCCATTTTAATTTTGTCAACCTCTCTCACTCCTATCATCTCAATAAAATCAGGTGGTTTCTTATCACCTCAAAGTTCAAATAAATAATCCTTCATTTGCTATTCAAAGATTTTCATAACCTGTCCCCTTCATCTCTCCAGTCATTTAACATCTTGCACCTTCCCTTCATTTATATATTCTGTGATCTAGTAAATTAGCCTCTTGGCTGTTCCATGAATAAGACACTCTATCTTCTAACTCTGGATATTTACATTGCCTAATATCAGGAAATATTCTTCCCCTCTGTATCTCTGCTTTATCTGCCTTCTACCTTCTCTGGCTTACTTCAAGCTGCAGCTAAAATCTCACCTCCTATGGGAAACCTTGTCCAAACCCTCTTAATTCCAGTGCCTCTCTTCTGTTTATTATTTTATTTAGCTTCTTCTTTGGCCTATTTATATAGAGAGGTTTTGCACATAGTCTCCCCTATTAGACTGTCAGCTCCTTCAGGGTAGGGACTATTTTTTACCTTTCTTTTTATCCCCATCACTTAGCACAGTATGTGCTTAATAAATGCTCTGATTGACTAAATTTCCTCATGTGCAAAATGGGAGCTCTGATATCCATAACATCTGTCTTATGGGGCTGCTGTGAGATTCAAGCAAATGAATTAATGTCAAACACTTTATAGAAAAAATGCATTCTGGTAGATGTTATTATAATACACTATTTTAATTAGTCCTTATTGCAATGAATCTTCTACCTCTGCGATAGGTGATCTTTGCCTACGTTAGGGAAAAGTTAACAGAAGAAGGACATCTTTGAACAAATTATGTTTTTGCTCATTGCACTCAAATTTAATAACATTCTGTGATTATCATGATGAATGTGAGTATAAGTAAATATACATTTGTCAGGTACTTTGTAGTTCACAAAACACATGCATTCTGTCCTCACCACAATTCTGTAGCCTCTGCTCACAAAGCTAATTAGTAACTATGGGGAAAATATTTGGAACCATGTTTCCTATATCTTCTTCTAAGGTTCTATCCAAAATGAAAGGACAACCAAACCAATGTTTAGTAGGGTCTTGAAGACAAGAGAAACTGGGATGATCACAAGCTAAGCTTCATGTAAATTAACTGTGGTGGCATGAGTAGAGAGTTGCCTAGGCATAGCAGATTTCATTGGCAGAGAAGAAATCCTGAATACACAATCTGAATGGAGTTAAATGAGAGCATTAGCATCTTTTTTCTTCTGGCTTCTCTCATACATCACCTTCTTAGTGCCTTTAAATCAAATCAAAAGTTGCCAAACCAAATTGTCCTCATGCTGTCCCAGGAACATGGTGTTAGTGTTTAAAATAGTATAAGTGCCACCACCACCATAGGAATAAGTGACTTCTCTGTCTTACTATATAGTGAATCTGTTCCTACAAATGCTTGTTTCCTAAAGTTTGCTATGGGTGTCTTTTGTCTTCTTGTCCAGGATTCTCTTACATTGGACTGGCCAAATCCAAAGGGCAAAAAAAAAGACTTTTCCCCTACTTACCAACTTAACTACTTTTAAAATAATAGAAAAGCTGTCTTTTTCACATACAGACAGATATCTTTCTTGATGAGAAATGCCATGGTTTTTATCAAATTTGTTCCACAACAGAGGCCCCTGTCTGCCATCTTCAAATATCATTACGGCAAAGCTCCATTTTTCATATTAGAAGGAAATCAACATAGAATCAATAGCAAACAATTTTTACCCAATCATTAATTGAATTTCCTAGAGAAAATGGATGTGCCATAATTTAGTAACTTGTGTTTCAGAAATGACTCTTCCTTATTACTTTGGCTAAGGCTTTCATCACCAGTTTTGAAAGCAGGAAACCAGAGACATGTTTAATCACTGAACAAAATTTCGTGGAAGGACTAGGGAAGGGTTCTGCTAAAACTTGGAAGAGGAAAAGTAAATCTTTATTGGGCCAGATAGTGACTAGTGCTTGAGTTCAATCTGCTTACCAGGTAGTTATTACAGTATGTCTGAGCAAAAATAACAACAGAAACAAAAGGGAGACTTGGTGTGTATTATGAAAATACAAAGAGCACTGGATCAAGAATTAAAGGCAATAAGAAACCAGGAAGTCAAATCATGTGACCTTGAAAAATCATCTAACTCTGTGACGAATTATGAGTTCAGAAAACTGCACGGAAATCATAGTAAGTATGATAGCGGTGATGGCCAGTATTTATATAGCACTTACAGGTTTATGAATTACTTCGCAAGTATTATCTAATTTCATCCTCACCACAACCCTGAAATATAGGAGCTATTACTATTCCCATTTCATACATGAGACAATTGAAGCAAAGATTAAGTGACTTACCCAAGTTCACACACTAGTAAGGGTCAGAAGCATCATATGAACTCAAATCTTCATGATGAAGATGCAGAAATCCAGATTTCTCTGGACTAACCCACTTAACTTTAACTAGTGATGAAATGTGTCTATTATTCCTTGTCAAAAAAATGTTGTTGTTCAGTTGTGTCAATTGTACCAACTCTCATTTACTCCATTTGGAGTTTTATTGGCAAATATACTAGAGTGGTTTCATTCTCAAGCTCATTTTACAAATGAGAAAACTGAGTCAAACAGAGTTAAGTGACTTGCCCAGGGTCACACAGCTAGTAAATGTCTGAGCCTGGATTTGAACTTAGAACTTTCTGACTCCAGAACCTAGCATATTGCTTCTAATCCAAAAGTAACCAGCTTTCAAATAAAGGCTAAAAGCTTAAAATTACACACTTCATCTTAGAAATCAACACATTTATTGATGTGTTTTTCATTACTACACATGTTTGTTTTAATTAGTTCTTCTGTATAGAGGAGGTAGGGTGGGTAGACTAGTGGGTAGAGATATGTATATGAGAAAGAAAATATTTTAAAAAGTGTAGAACAAAATAAAAATAAATATGCAAAGGGACACAAATCAAACAATTCTGTTGCTTCTTGATTAATTTCTTTATCTACATAACATGTGGTTCTTCAAAGAACAATATTTAACAAAGTTTCATTTGGTTGTTCAAATCTCTTTCTTGTTCTTTTTGAATTACTGAAACATTTGAGTTAATTGATGGCTGAATTCAAAATAAAATGAAATTATTTTTTTCAAAATTAAAGTCATTTATCCTCTTTGAAACTTGGCTTTCTCATTTGAAAGTGAGAGGGTTAAACTATATCAATAATTCCCAAATTTTCAAATATGATAACCCGGAATGTAAAAAAAGAAAAGTGTAGATATCTACACAAAGACAATTTCACCATTACTCTCCATTGATTTGGAAAATATCTGACTAAATAGTACTCATGCATTTGTGATACTTTTAACTGAAAATGCATTTTATTAATTGAAACAGAATTGGTAATCATTTCAAAATGATACTGAATGTATGTAAGAAAAGGTATCATTTATCCAACATATAGAAAGTAGATGTTTTATTTTTGTAATCAGTTGCATTGTTTATTTTTTTAGAACTAAATAAAGATTAAAATGACAACCCTATGGGCACATAAAGATTTGAAGAACCCTGTAATAGCTCTCAAACTTCTGAGTGAGGAGAAAGGCCCTTCAGTTGGGAACTGTTGGAACATATAATTTCAACATCTCTTTCAGCTGTAAATTCCATAATCCTTGCATATTGTATGTCCTTAATGTATGACTCATTTGAATTAAATTACTATTTTTGACTTGTAAAATCCCCTTTAAAACACTGTAATATGTCCATCCATAAGTCAAAAAGCATTCATTGATTGCTTACTAAATGCCAAACAGTATTCTAATCACTTAGAATACAAGTACAAAGAAGATAAAAATGCAGTTCATGCCCTCAGGTAGCTTACTTTCTGATAAGGTGAAAAATACATTAAAAATAAACTGCAAATGAGGGCATGATGAAAGATTCTGGAGTGCAAGGCCTGGTGATAAATGAAGACGTGATTGGTTTGGGCATCCTTCTTAAGTGGGGGAAGCAGTCATCTAATTAGAGAGAGGGGCTTTAGGGGCTAAGAGTAATTCTGAGGTGTGAGCTACAGAGCTGAAAGGATCCTACAGGATGAAGAGGTTTCTGATATCCTAAAGAAGTAAAGAGTACAGCCTGATGAGCAATGAAATAAGTGAACTATAGAATGTCAAAACCACCCAAAAACATTACCAGTGAAAAGATCACACAAAACTAGGATATTTTGCATCTTTCCATTCCTAGATAACATAAATATTTGAGGAAATACTTTTTTTAGGTGCTTCTGTGCTAGATTTGTGATTGCAGTAATTGACACAGTGATTGTTTAAAGTAACTACTAAGAACTTGCTATGTACATGTGCTGTACTGGCACTAAAGGAATTAAAAACAAAAATAAAAACAAAAACAAGGTCTCTTCCTCAATGCCATTTAATACCTAGATGGGGAAACAAAGAAGAGAGAATGAAAAAGAAGAAGATAGAGGTAAAAGAAGAGGAGGAGAAAACGAAAGATGATGAATTGGAGGGACAGCCCGATTGCCTTGCAGTTGGAAAATAAGCATCAAAGTAAAGAAATGACAGCTAGGATGATGGAGATCAGGGTTTTCATAATACCATTGATTGGGTTAGCACTTCAAAAATTGTGATGAAACTGCTCTCAGGAGTATTATAAATTTGTAGAGTAAGGTTATAGGTTGACCCCACATAAAAATACTATAATGCTTAGCTTGATGCAGAGGACAGAAAAAAGAATGTCTTTCCTCTGTGTTCTGATACCACCAGAATGCAAGGGACATGAGATCAAATCAGAAATACCCCTGAGAATGTTTAGTGTAGATAGGACTGACCACTAAAACAAGAAAACAATATATGTACTTGAAAAGGATTAAAGACATGAATGACTTTATGAACCATTACTGTACTTCAACAAAACCAGTTTCAGTATTGAAATTAAGGTTAACTGTGGCACAAAGTTTTGAGCATGTCTAATGTGTTGATAAGGTTACAAATTACCTCTAAAATAGGTCTCTCAGGTCTTCACTCATCCAAAATATGATGAAATAGGAGCTTGCTAGCCTTCACATAGTTTTGAGAAGTACAAGAAAACAGCAGAAGAAGCACCACAGATGAAAAAATATAACAAAGTCTGAGGTGTCATAGATGATGGAAAACACTATAACTGGATGGAAGTTTGAAAGACAGGACTACCAGCAATTCCTCCTTCCATCTTGTTGCTATGGAGAGTTCATAGGTGTTGTCCATTGCATAGCTAGTTAGTGTTACAGTGATAACAAACCAAACTTCCTTGAGGGACAGCCAGTATTGCAAAACTAACATACCAGACTCTCGGACCTCCATCAGCACCTTTCTAGGATAAGAGATTTCTTCTAATTGCAGCTAGTGGTGCAGAGATAAAGTTTTCTTTCAATTCAAGTGATTTGTAGGGAAACAATCTCAAAACTTAACTGAGGGAGAAAGACAATTTCAGAAATCATGAACTTCTCAACTTATGGATAAAGAAACATGATTCAAGCACTTATAGGACAGAATCAATTACATAATGAAATCAAGTATAAAATACAATATCAATATTTCATTTTTTTCTTAAAAACAAGGAGGTATTAGTTACAGGGAAGGACTTTTTACTGCTTTTTTTGTCAATGATGCTGTCACCTCCATGAGATACAAGAGCATGTGGTTGATCAATCCGGAGCAATTAAGAGGAGGAGCAAAAGCTTGAAACTTTAACCAAAGTTAAAGAATTTTGTTTTTAAATCAAAGAATTACTAAAATCTGAGGAAAGAAAATTTGAATACCCTAGGGTCAATAAAAATCTTTGCATAATATCTAACATCTAAAATTATACCAGATCACAAAAAAGAAAGATGGAATAAAGAGTAATGAAACCTCAAATGACTTTGAAAAAGAGACAGGCACACTTAGACTGCAATTCTAAAAAATATTTTTTGAGTTTGATGACAGTACTGCAGTTCACAGACCAATTTAACCAAAATAGAATAATTCAGCAGCAAAATTTAGTATAAACCAAAGCTGTCATTCTCTGGCAGTATTTGATAGAAAGTATAAAAATATCATGACCTGAACACAGCACTAAAGGAAGTCAACCACATCTAAGAATGAAGGTAAGATAAAACTATCAATGGAAAACTCTTTATGTAAGGACTTAAATAGTATCATAACAGAAACAATTTTAAATAAGTTAGTAGAAATTCTTTAAAAGGCTCTAAAAGTTTAAGTCTTTGTCTAGATGGTAGAGAGTTAACATCAAGAAACAAGTAGGAACACAAACAACAAAAATAATACCAGAATGTCTAATCTAAGGCAACAAAAATTCGTACGCAAAAATCCTGAAAACCAGAGCATATCAGAAATTCTACATTCGCCCACTTAACTGTGGAAAGCAATAATTAAAAGAGAACATAAAATAACATAACAAAAATAATTCAGCAGCAATGAAAAACATTTACTACAGAGGCTGGGGAAATAAAGAAATCAGGGCCAGCACAGAACTCCTGATAAAAAAAGGAAATGAGTAGAGTTTCTGGTCTTTAAGTTTGTGAGAAATAAAAAACCCGAAGATGGCGGAGTAGAAAGACTCACCTATGCTAGGTCCGAACCCACAGCCTACAGATTTCCTGTAAAAAGAACTCCTGACAAATTCTGGAACAGTGGAAGCCGCGCAGCAACACAGTGAAGGAGATTTCCGTTGCAGAGAGCCCTGAAAAACCGACCGCAAAGGTACCCCAGACGGGAGCGGAGTCCTGTCCGGCCGAGCGCTCCCCTCCCCCCCGGCCCCGGCCGCGGAGCTCTGCCCAGCCACGCGGCACTGAGAGGAGCGAGCAGACCCAAGCAGGAGTCAGGGACCTGAAACTCCGGCAGCTGCAAAGGTCCCTCCACCCACAGACGCACAGGTCAGTGATAGAGACGGGCTGAGAGGGGAGCGGGGGATCTCGGGGACTCGGAACCCCTGGGAAGCGGCTGCTGTGGCAGAGGCTGAGGCAGCTCGGCCAGAGACTCCCAGAGTGGCCTGGAGCTCCACCCCAGCTCCATTACAATGGATCTCTGTATAAACCCCCTGAGGGAACTGAGCCTGAGAGGCGGCCCTGCCCCCACCTGAGAACCAGCAGATAAGCCCCCATTGAAGAGTAGTCAGGCCTGCCGCCAAAAGCCTTGAGGCTGGGGAGCAGCATTTGAATCCCAGACCCCAGAACTGGCTGGGCGGATCTAGGCCAGGGGGTGGAGAGG
>JAQQSK010006658.1:0-14329 GCA_028658325.1 Potorous gilbertii
CCAGGGCGTCATTAGAAATTAACAAAAGGCGTGGGTTTACCTACAAAATAAGCCTCCCTTAATGAAGCTTCCCTCAATGACCTCCACCTGAGACTTCTTAATGAGGGGGTGAGGATCTTTAACTCTCATTAACATTACACCCCCAGACTCCTTAGGGGTACCCCTAGAATCCTAACTGGGAGATGTAACCTGCATCATTCTGGGAGAGTGAGTGAAGAGTTTTATTAGATAAATACAGAATAAAAATATTCCATTTCCTAAAAGACCTTGCATTCCATTGGAAAAGCACACTAAATACCCATAAGTTTTCTTCTTGCATCTCAGTGCCATGAGGTGGAATAAAACATGTTACTGCTGAAACATTTACTCAGCCCAGCTAGCACAGGTGAATGATTTATTTCATCCTTTTAAGTGGTTGTCATGTTAATTAAACAGCAGTTTGTCAAATCAGAATTTGTCTATACAGACTGTATTTACATGTTCTAATATGCAAAAAAGAAGAATCAGAAGGATAGCAATTGACCAAATTTATCTGAAAAATCTGGTAATACAGAGGGTTTCAAGTTTAACACAGGACTAAAAATAATAGCAGAGAGACCAAGTAATTCACGGGAAAAAACATCTAAGTCAGTAAGCGTTTATTAAGCACTTATAATTGATTGGGTACTCTGCGAAGTGCCAAAAACAAGAAGGCAAAATTACCATGCCATCAAAATGCTTATATTCTAACGGAGGACACAATACGTAAACAAATCGTTGTATATAGAGTAGGTTGATGGTACTCTGAGAGGGGAAGGCATTGGCAAGTGAGGTGTCTGCAAAGAACTTTGTGATTTAGGTGGAATCTGAGTTGACTTGAAAAAAAAAAAGCCAGAGTAACTGAGGTTGAAGTGTTAATCAAAGGTAAGAAACAGAATGGAGAGTTTGAAGAACTTTATGTAGTGGGTTTTGTTGGAATCTGAACGCCTGACTAAGGCCAAAATGTCAAAAGACTGGAAATGTTAATAAAGCATTGTTAGAAGTTTTAAATGCAAAATAAAAGTTTTTGTTTGATCTTGGAGGCAATAGGGAACCACTAGGTCTCACTGAGCAAGGGTGTGACATGGTTATCTTGACAGCTGAATCAAGGAGGGGTGAAAAAGAGGGTGAACAATAAAAGCTATATCCTCATCACTCCATACAGAACCACAGAGTGATGATAATAAAGAGTGTGAATCAGAGCTGTTAATTCAAGAAAGCAGATTTAACCTCATGCAGGGACGTGCAGGCACCAGCTCATAACAACTTACTGGAGCCATTAAATTTTCAGCATGAACATTTACACATCAGAAATTGTCAAAAAATATAAATCAGGGCTTTCATTATGGTTTTGTTGGTTTTCTGGACTTTAAAAAATGATGGAGAAAATAACATTGAACACAACTTAAAGCAAGTCCTGCTTTTCAGAGGGTCAGCTGCTAATTTTAACAGCCCATAGTTGTCACTGAGTCTATGGATTATGTCTATGACTGGATTTTAATCCCGTAATGAGTTAACATATTTAGTTGTAAACTTGTAGATGTTCTTATCGGAGAAGAAGCATAGCACATTATAGAAAGATCTGTTTTTAAGGCCAAAAAGACCTCGGGTTCACATCCTACCTCTGACATATTCCGGCTGTATGACCATGAATGATGATGATGAGAACTTTTACATAGGGACTTAAGGATTGAAAAGCACCTTTTAAATCTTATCTCATTTATCCTCTTCTGGGAAGATTTTGATCTTTTCACTCCATTTTTTCAATTCTTTAGTATTTTTATTTAAAGTTTTGAGTTCCAATATCAGTTCCTTGATCCTCTTTTCCTCTCTCCTCTCCCTGAGATAGTTGCCTCCATATTTACAGATGAGAAAATTGAGGAAAATAAATGGTGAGTAACTTGCCTAGGGTCACAGAGTTAGGAAATGTCTGAGGTTGGACTTGAATTTAGATCTTCTTGACTCTTAGGTCTAGTGCTCTATCCATTGTAATACTTCACTGTTTCAAGTCACCTAATCCATCAGGACTCTAGACAACAAAGATTAGTTTCTAAGTAGAGAAAGTGCAGACCTTCATCGGTGGAGATAATTTTCTCACCTGTGTGTTCCATATACTAACAAAATTCTCAGCCTAATTACCAACCCTATTTTATGCTCTGGTAAGAAATTCAATAACCTGATAGGAAAAGAATGATGAAGAATATTTGGGTGAGGATCAGAAGTAGGAATAGAGGCAGTACAGATTTCTTTGATTTTTAATGTGCCCCAATGATGTTTTTGTCCTCCTAAATGTAGAAAAGGTAAGAACTTACATTCTGTTCCCTCCTCCCCACTAAAAAAGAACTAGCTGCTTAAGTAGAAACTGAAGGAGCCTCTGGAGACAAGTAACCACCCAAACAGAATTTGTGACAGAGGAGAAGAAAATCATGCATAGAATGATATGAACCATGGAGAGCAGATTTCAAAGGATTCTGAAAAAAGATGGGTATGAATCCAGTGCCCTAATATATTGAAGGGAAATTGGGCCTACTAAGCAAAGGAACCACTCAGGAATGGGATTAGGAAGGCACACACAAAGTATTCCAAGGAGGTGCTGAAAAGAGTGCTACCTCAAAAATCACAGGATCTCAGTGTTAGAAGGGATCTTTAATGCGTAGTTGAACAAGTGTCTCCTTGACAACAAACGTGAAAAGTATTTGTCTTCCCTTGGCTCATAGGCCTCCAATGAATAGGAATATCCTACCTCTCAAAGCAGCTCATTCTTCTTAAAGTGAGCCCTAACTTCTTGGAAGAGTTGTTGTTTTTATTTCCTTGCACGTATCACATCAAAATTGTCCTTTTTGAAACTTCTACGTGTTGCTCCAAGTCCTTCCTTTTAGCACTGGCTAGGATAGTTTCAACCCTTCTTATAACTCTTTGATCATCCCAGTGATTTTTGTGCCTGTTTCAGAAAGCTTTCCACATCTCTTCTGGGTCAGACAGGATTATCAACCATCTTACAGGGAGTCACAACTACATGACCCAAGGAAGTCCTGAGCTTTGGATGAGGGTGATAAGGCTTTTCTTCAAGTCATAGCATTATGTCGGAAAGGGACCAAAGGGGGGCAGATCTATATGTCTAATAATTTGGTCCCTGAAACACAAGAAAGTATTAAGGCAGAAACCTGAGGATCTGGGTCAGCATGTGCAACAAAGGAGAATTCAGACAACAGGAAACAGAAACTGGAATCGGAACGAATATACGGGCAACTTATTTACACCCAAATTCAAGACTGTATCTTTCATAGTGTCAAGTCAAGTTTTGTGCCTGGTGTTTTGTCATTTTTGGGTCTTATTCATAATATATGCCTTTGCTCACTACGGCCTTTGAGAGCCATGATTCAACTACTAGGACATAGTTCAACCAGTATTCACTCTCTTAGAGTAATACAGGTTTACATATCCCAGGGAAGCATCAGATATTTTTGCTTCTACCCCCATCTATTACGCTGATCTTTTACTATCCATTCACACAACCACCTCCCTAGTTGAGGCTCTCATAACCTCAATCCTGGATGCTTGCAGTAACCTTCTCTTTCACAGCTACAAAAGTGATTTTCCTAAAGTTCAGGTCTCACCACGTTACTCCTCTTTTCAAAAAACCAAACAAACAAAACAACCAAAAAACCAGTGGTTCCCTCTGACCATCTGGAACAAATGCCATCTTCTGTTTGGAATCAAAATCCATACATAGGCTGACCTTCATAAATTTTTTCCGTTCTCCTCTTTGTATATACCATGATGCAACCAGACCAAGTATATTATAATTTCTCATTATTCTCCCCTCCATCTTGTCTTTGGATTGCCTTTCTCCCTGTTTAGAATGCATTTCCTCTATACTTCTATCTCTTAGGATCCCTAGTTTTCTTTCAATACTCAGCTCAGGCACCATATTTCTATATGAAACCTTTCCCGATCTCTCTAGACACTTACAGCTAACCAGTGTCCCAACCCCTAAGTTTCCTGTATCTATTTTGCATCTACTTATATATGTCCTGGTTTCTCCCCTGACTAGACTATAACCTCCCTGAGGGTCAGGACCACTTTACATTTGTATTTGTGTCTTCAATGCCTGATGCATAACAAGCACTTATTAAATGCCTATTGAGGGAAATGCCTCTTATGCTACCAATGCTAACACACCTGTTCAAAACCCAAGATCCCAGGCTGTCAGGTTAATGCCTTTAAATTCCAACAGAACTGAGTGTGGTTTCAGGAGACCCTACTGGCTTTGAAGGAGTTGGTCATCTTAACTGCTTCAGTTAGGTTTTGCTGCTTTGCATCTTGAATTCTCTGCTTCAGCTCCCTTTCAGCTCCTACTTCCACAACCTTCTCTTCCTTCTTTGTCCCTCATCTTGGTGGAGTTTGGAAAACACCATTTTCTTTCTCTCAGTTTGAACTCACCAGTTCTTGAGAAAAGGTTCCCTTCCTTGATGCTACTGGATTTCTTTTATAAATATCCTGTCATTTGTCTCTCCTCAAACCCATCAGAAAACAATACATGTGAAATGTTATACAAACAACACAGTCCTCTCCTTGAAGCAGTCTGTTGTATTTGATTGGGCCTCAGTTATTACCTTCCTGAAATACTACCCGACCCAGTTCAAACTCCACATCCCAGAATCCCTGGGAGACTATTCAAGATTTTTCTTCTCATTAAAATAGCTCTGGGCGATGGAGAGGGCAATGAGAATGCTTAAAAGGAATGGCTTCTAAGAGTTCAAAGCCTGAGAAAATAACATTAATAACCATACAACATTGGGTGAGTCTCTCAATCTGAACTCTAATTCATACCAGGTAACACTAAGAGAGTAATAGCACTTCCTCCATCTTCCTCTTGTTGGGTTTTCTCACATACATATGCTCACGTACATCTCACAGACTCATTGGACCTCATAACCTTGAAGGTTCTTTCAAAATTTAGACTTCTGAATGAAAGTTTGCCTTAGAGAGTAGTCAGAGTTAGGAAGTTCCACAAAGGAAAGATTAACTAACAGCCCTATCACTGATAAGAAATCACCATGGGACTCTGAACCCAAGAGTCCGCAAAACTCCTACCTATATTATAGTAATTGATCAACATACCCATTGTCTCTGAAATTTTGCAGTCGTGAACTAAACTTCCCATGGCAGTTTTTCAGAGCTCTGAACTTCATAGTAAAAGGATACAAGTGAGTCTTGGCTTTTTGCAAAGATGACACCAGTGGAGGTAAAGACCATGGGAAATAGCTCAAATAATGCGAGTCATGACCAAATGAGTATATAGTATCAACCAGAGCTTCACTCTGATAAAAAAAAATCCCATTTCATTAAAGAAAGCTCAAAATGTTAATAGATAGAAGAATACATCAATGATTAAAATATTTATGACTTTAGGATTTCGAGGGTACATGCCTAGAAAAAAATAACGTCTCCAAAGAGAATAAAAACAGAACTCCTGATAAAGGTATGATTTATCCACAAGTCTGTTAAAATTCCTGGAAGAGATCAAATGAAAAATTAAAAATGTGTTATAAATTAAATATGAACCCTGTAGAAAAAGAATTGCAAGGAAACTAAAAAGTTTACTGTGGAATGTGCCAAACTATAACTCAGTAAGAGATTCTCTTTAGATTAGAATTTGCCAGGGAGAACTAAATGACTCCATGAGTCAATAAAAATTATTATAGCAATATCTAAAGACAAAAAAATTGAATAATATATAAAGGTATCTACTATCAAAAACTATTTGCTAAGGAAGTAGGCCAAGGAAAGGTAACTAAGAATTCTCAATCTCCAATCAATTGTGACAAAAAGTCTAGATACCATATTTCAAGAAATCATAAACAAACAAAACTGTTGTGCAGATATATTGGAACCTGAAAATTAAGTAAAAAATAGAAATAACTGTTATCTTGCTGAAAGATAAAATGAAAACTTTCACAAGTTCATAGTCAAAATTCTAGGTAACCCACAAATGAGAAAAAGAATTCAAGTAACAAAGATGAAAGTCAAGAGGAAAACGAATGAGGGAAAATATGAATGCAGGTATTCATGAGGAAAAGTTCAGCTCTCTATATACTACACCACACTACCTATAGTAGAACTTACTGCCTACATGTTTGTGGACACATCACACAGCTCACAGTATTTTTGAGCTCAATGGGACTCCATGTTTCATCTGTTTTAATTGAAAAGGAATTGCAGTCTCCCTGAATGAGAAACTCTATCTCTTGACATCCTAGAAGACTGTACTTCCTCATATCCATGTATGACCTTCCTTGGCTTCTACTAAGAACCACTAGAACCACATATTTTACAGGAAGACTTTTCTAACCTTTTTAATTACTCTCTGAATTATTTCCCATTTATTCTGAGTATAGTTCATTTGTATATTTATTTGCTGGTTATCTCTCCCATTAGATGTGTGTTCCATGAGGTGTAAAGTCTGAATTTTAGCTTTTGAAAATCTCTAGTAACACTGTACCTGCTTAAAAAAAAATAACCTACTACACATACCTACCAACCCACTCAGCTTTCAGTTGCAAATATTCAATAAGGGAAGAACTCGGCACTTACCAAGGTAACCACTCTCCTTTGAGGTAGGTTTTATTTTTAGGAAGTGTTTGTGACACCAAGCATAAATACTTTAAAAAACTTTCCACTCCTTGTTCCTATTTCTGTTCTCTTTAGCAAAGCAAAACAGGCTTAGTCTCATTTTCACATAACAGTCCTTTAAATGTTGAAGAAACCCAAAATGTGCCTCCTTCTGTCTTCAGTTCTCCAGAGTATAGATACCTTATTTTCCTCAACTGATCCTTACAGGGAATGGACTTTTATGACATTATTGTCTTCATGAGTTGCTGTGGCATACACAACACAACATACATATGTATACAAAGAGATGTTGTGTGTATATATTCACCTCTGGTAATCTATATATCTGTATATGTATATATATATATATATATATATACACATATATATATATCCATGTGTATGATGTTTATACAAACATACATGTGAATGTACATATTACACATATATACATGTAAAACCTCTTAAGAAATATATAAATATATATGTCATATATATATAAGTATATGTCATATACTTATGTATAAGTGTACATCATATACTTATAAATATTTGCATGTATATCACATCCAATATGCTTGTCATATAATTGTGTATGTATGTATGTATGTATCTTTGTGACAATGAACCTCTTCAAAATTAACTAGAGGTGTTCCGGTTTCTACAAATAATCTTTCCCAGACGGCATAGATTTAGAGAACTCAGCGTCACTGCTATGCCAATTAGTTCAACAATAAAGCTTTATTCAGAACCTTCTATGCATCATGCCTGGAGCTATATATTATAGGGGTACAGGCATGAATAAAATATTCTCTTCCTTCAAGGAAGTTATATTTTGTAGAGTAAGAAGATGAAGCATCAGAGTAGTAATTCAGTGGACTAAGTCATTAAATGCTTAACTATATTTAATTTCACGAACATCTTAGGAGAAAGGAAAAGTGAAAATTCCCCATCAAGCACATCTTTTGATTAGCCTTAGTGTTATACAATCTTAGTATTAAATCTTTCTTTCCTTTTCTTATTTGAGAGGGGTAAGCGTTGTTGCACAGAATTTTGCTCTGAGTGTAGTATTGATTTGAAAAACTCTCTATGATTGGTTATTGGGAATATCTTTCACGTTTCATGAGCCCCTTTTATCACCCACATAGGAGAGCATAATATGTCACCATTGATAGCTTCTGGTAACCTTTGTCCTATCCAGAGAAAGTCTGCCTGCTCTAGTGGTTCAAAACCCTTACAAGTTTCTGGCCCCTGGCTGTGTAGAAATAGGAATTACTTCCGTTTCCCATATTACTCTGTCCCCAGTGTATTTTGATCAACTATTTCATTAAGAATAGAAAGGAGCATATGCCAAATTTAATGATAGACCTTTCTCAATACAAACAAAAATTTGTACTTACCTGTGTCCTTTACAAGGCTCTTTAAAAAACCTCTAGACTGAATTGTTTTTTCATTGTGATGGCAGGTAGAAATATTTTTGGTTATCTAGTTTCTTCTCAAAAGTCACAGAGAGAGTCAGAGTATCAGAGCTACAAAGGATCTTGGAGATAATCACCTCTTATTCTACCATCTCACAGATGTGGGGAGTAGCTTATAGAGAGAAGAATTTACCTTATACTATAAGTCTAAAAATTTATAAATCAGCGTGTCTTAAACTGTAGATCGCGATCTCATATGTGATCATGATTCACAGTTTAAAAAGTACTGAAGGGGTCAAGAGTGGAAAAAAGTTTAAGAAACCCTGCTGTAAACCACTGGCAGTACAAGTCTACAATCCAATTCTGCTGACCCCGTATTCACGGCTCTTCCATACAAGGAACTCAAAGTCGTGACATTGAATATGATAAATGGCTTGTTAATAAATCCTATGGCTATAGCAAAAAATAGAAGTGTGAAAATGTCATCATGGTCTAATTTATGAAAATTTTCCACTGATGAGTTCCTGAGGAAGGATCAAGATAATAACTCACCAAAAACAGGGATCTCTGTCATGAGTGGATTAAAATACTAAAGGTTTAGATCAGGTGTGCAGTCTAAATACCATTTGATTATAAATCAGTCATGGATATCCACCAATGAACTATACCTGGCAAAAGGAAAAGCTCCACTTAAAAAAAAAATTCTACCTATAAAATAACCAACTTTGAAAGCTTTAAGGAAAATCAATCTACAGCACACTTAAAGAAAATTTGATTAGTTTTAAATAAAATTTCCTATTCTGCAGAACAAACATATTGTTTGATGACAAATTGATGATATCTACTTTTGTTTTAAAAAACAAAAGCATGCATACTATCCAAAGAAGATGGTTTTTCAAAGTATTCATATTAAAGAGGGTAATTATAGATGTCATAGAAGCTTAAATTCTATGAGGGAATAGTGAGATCAAAGAAAGATTAAATAGATATAAGGACCAAGAATTAAATGAAATAAGTCTATAATAGACATAAAGGAAGAGAATTGGGAAAAAATATTCTTTTAGAAAAGCAAAAGAAAATGAAAAAAAATTATGAAAGGATTTGAAGAGGAGACAGAGAGAGAAAAAAAAGAGAACAATTGGATAACTACCTGAAAGGAAGAAAAAGAATTATTTAAAGCTACAAAACTGGGTAAACAGGTAACAAATGGTAGGGGAAGAAATTGAAGGGGGTGGGAAAGAGTTGCCCAAAACTTAAATAAAAATAACTGAACAAAGAACTGTCTTTATAGAGGAAGAAGAAAAACAAAGAAAAAACTCAATTCAGAAAAGATAGAGACAAATGGAAGGAAACACACACTTAACAGTAGATAGAGCACCAGGCCTAGATTCAGACCTGTATTCTAACCTGGCCTCTGACACTAGCTATGTGACCCTGAGCAAGTCACTTAACCCTGTTTACCTTAGTTCCTCATCTATAAAATAAACTGGAGAGGGAACTAACAAAGGAAGGAAGCAAACAAGAAGGAAATGGTACTGTTCCTTAAGAGAAATTCACACAAAATATAAGGCATTGAAAAGTCTACTCTACCTTAGGTGAGCCCAAAAAAGCAGAAGCTGAAATCCTGTTATCAGACAAAACAGAAACAAAAGGTAATAATATATAGGCGACATGATCCTTTATGCCAAAAGAACCATATTTAACAAACCAATATACATATTAAAATTATGTGCTCTGAATACTGTGGCATACATAGCAGAAAAATGAACAGAAATAGAAAGCATAATCATACCATTTAGAGACTGCAATGTATATATTTTCATTTTGAAAAAATTAACAGAAATGTCAATAAAACATAAAATATTGAATTGAACAAATTACTAGATGAATTAGATCTCTAAGATGCATAATGTCTTCTAAATGGGACTGCCAAAGAATTTACATATTGTTCAGCATCATACAGATGTTTTTAAATGACCATCTATCTGGAACTTCTAGTGACTTCCCTCTTTTAATATTTTTTTCCTTTATATTGTTTATTTGTACTTACTATTCATTTATTGTTTCTTCCATTAGTTTATGAGTTCTTTGAGGGCAGAAACTGTATTTTACTTCTGTATTTACTGACCAACTACATCATGACTAACAACCTACCCAGCCTTGACTTGAAAATATCTACAGACCTAAGCACTTATAGATTATTCTGTTTATAATTATTCAAAGGTAGCTTATTCTTTTTATAATTATTAAAACAAAATAACCAAAAAGTAATTACTCATTGAACAAGAGATTTCACGATTTCCAGGGCATTGATAAGAGAAATTTCCTATGTTTGCTAACATAATTTTAGTTGCATTTTTTGTAGTAGCTAAAAATGGAAACAAACCTGAAGCCCTTTGATTGAGAGGTGGCTAAGCAAAAGGTGGTACATGAATGTAATAAGATATTACTGTGTTGTGAGAAATGATGAATAAAATGAATATAGAGAAATATGGGAACATTTACGTGATCATACACAGAATGAAAAAGAATGAAGAAAATTATATGCAAAAATTACTATGATGGATGGAAAGAATGTCCTTTACTTACGAATGAAAAAAAAAAAACCACACACAGAGAAATACACAAAACAACCAAAAGTCAATGCTGTAAAATTACAAAAAAAAGAAAAAAGCATGACTGCAAAGAAGAGATTATAGAAATCACCCTCATCCCACTCATTTTCAGAGGGGTGCATCCGGTTGGGTGGTACATTGTGTAGGCGTATGCATGTGTGTATATATATCTATGTATATATTGATGTCTACATCTATCTATCTATCTGTATATCCAAGATGAAAAGATCAAAGGGATTTTCTCCCTTCATTGATCTTTTCATTTTTTGAAAGATAGTTTGAGATGGAAGGAAGATGGAAAGATTCTTGGAGAAATTCTTTTGGTATAAAAAAATGAAACAATATCAGTAAAATCCTATCTTTTCAAAAAGGGAAAAGATTTTGCTTAGAACATAGCTCATGAACTGGGATAAAGTTTTAGATTTCAAGTGTTGCATATGAGGTAGGAAAGAGTGACAGTCTGTAATAGAGAATAGAGAATGCCATCTTCTGGGAATAACCAATAGTCCACTCTAGATAGAGTGGAATGGCTCAGTTTTGGAAGTCATACCTTCCTTTCCCCTCCTTGGAGGTCTTCAGCCAGACACTCGACCAACATCTGGTGAAAATATAGAAGCGATTATTATTCACATAGGATATGGAGTGGATACCTAAGGTACCTAGGAGTCTTACTCTCTGATTCTTAGTTTTCAGACCTTGCCATTAGCAACCATGCATGCAAGTGAAAAGGCCATTTTCTTTCCCCAGTCATTCAAAAAGGAGAGAGAAAGAGAAAATAACTTAAGACCCACAGCTCACATATACCTCTTCTTAATAAAAATTTTAGTGTAGAGTTAAATCTGCAGGTTTCAGGGTACAGGGGTTGTGGAATTCATTAACCTTACATATGCTAAGTGGAGGGATGAAGGAAGCCTTTGTAGACCTAGGAACCTAGAGATGGTGTTGCCCAAAGGAAAGCACTAAGAAGAAGAGTCCAGCAAGTGCTGAGAGAGAAGGGGATGAAGAGGGACAGAGACTGAAAGGAGGAAGGGAGAAGGGAAAAAAAGAAAGGAGGGGAAAGGCAGAGGGAGGGACAAAGAAAATGTGTGGACAGTCACAGAGACAAAGACAGAGAGGGAGGAGGAGAGAGGGAAGAATAAAATAGCACCAAAGCCTTCCAAAATACAATAAAACAGCTGGAAAACGGAAGAATGATCCTCTTTGAATAATAGGATTCTCCAATTCCTCCAGTTCCCATATGACATCACAGAAATTACTCCATGTAAAAGAGGCATGGAGAAGTTATTATAATGGAGGAGAAGATGGGGGAGGCATGGTGGGCAAAGCTTAAACCTAATTCTCATCAGAATGGGCTCAAAGATGGAATAACATACACACTCAGTTGGATATAGTAATTTATTTTATTCTGTAAGGCAGTAAAAACGGACAGGAATAATAGAGCGGGGAGGAAAACTCATGAGAAGGAGGTTGTAATGGGGGAAGTAAAACACATGTGAGGAGGAAAAGAATGGGGGGGAATGGAGGGAGGAAATAACCAAGTGAAAAATAACATGAAGGGGATAAATGTGAATGGAATGAATTCACCCATTATATGAAAACCAATAGCAGAATGGATTAAAAATCAGAATCCTACAATACGTTGTTTACAAGAAACACATTTGATGTCTACAAGAAACACAGGATGAAGGTAAAGGCCTGTAGCAGAATCTATTACGCTTCAGCTGAAGCAAAGAAAGCATTGGTAGGAATCATAATCTCAGAAAAAAGTGAAAATAGACCTAATTAAAAGAGATAAAAAAGGAAACCATATCTTGCTGAAAGGTACCATAGTCAATGAAGTCATCTCAATACTAAACATAAATTGCACCAAATAGTATAATATCTTAACTTTTGAAGAAGTTGAATGAGTTACAAGAGGAAAAAGATAATAAAACTATACTAGTGAGGGATCTGAACTTTTCCCTCTCAAAACTAGACAAATCTAACCAAAAAATTAACAAGAAATGGTAAGTAGGTGAAAAAAATTTTGGAAAAGTTAGATACGATAGATACCTGGAAAAAACTGGATTGAGTAGAAAGGAATATATGTTTTCTCAGCAGTATATGACTTATACAAGAAAACTGACCATTTACTAGGACATAAAAATCTTGCAATCAAATACATAAAAGAAAAAAAGGTAAATTCACTTTTTCAGATCATAATGCAATAAAAATTACATTCAGGAATGGAGAGATTAAAAATTATTTTTAAATTAAATAATCCAATTCTAAAAAGTCAATGGGTCAAAGAAGAAATCATTGAAAGATTTGATCATTTCAGTTAGAAAAATGAAAACAGAGACAATATATTAAAATTTGTGAGATGCAAACAAAGCGCTAGCGACTCAGCAGAATATTTATATTTCTAATTGTTTACATGAAAAAATAGAGAAAAAACACTGTGATGAACTAGGTGTACAACAAAAATGATTGAACAAAACCAATTGAAAATCCCCAAATAAATAAAACTTGGAAATCCAGAAAATCAAAGAAGAAAAATAATCCTACATTATATTGTTTACAAGAAACACATTTGAAGGAGAGTTACAGAGTAAAGGTAAAAAAGGCTGGAGCAGAATATATTATGCTTCAGATGAAGTAAACAAACAAAACAGGGGAACAATCCTGATCTCAGACAAAGCAAAAGCAGAACTACTTCTAACTAAAAGGAATAAGTTAGGAAACTACATCTTGCTAGAAGATACTATAGAAAATAAAATAGTAGCTATACTAAACGTATATGCACAAAGTGTTACAGAATCCATATTCTTAGAAGAGAATTTCAGTGAGTTGCATGAAGAAATAGACAGCAAAACTATACTTGTGGAGGATCTCAACCTCCCCCTCGCAGAACGAGATAAATCAAACTACAAAATAAACAAGAAAGTGATTAGAAGGTGAATAGAATCTTAGAAAAGTTAAATATGATAGACCTCTGGAGAAAATTGAATGGAAATAGAAAGGAATTTTTCTCTCCATCCTCCTTCCCCCCTATTTTTGATTCTCTCTCTCCTTTTTCTCTTTTCCTCCTCACCTGTGCTTTGCTTCTGACCACCACCTCCCTCAATCTGTCCTTCCTTCTTATCAACCTTCCTTTTTGTTCTCCTTTCGCCTACTACTTCTGTGCTCCCATCTCTCTACCCCCATCCTTTTCTTTCCCTTCTACTTCTTATAGGTTCAAACAATGTTTGCCCCCCTCCCTTCTTTCTGTCTATTGTAATAGGTCTTTGCACCATATCATGCAATGTAATGTATCCTTTTCAGACTCTACCTTTCCTCTTCCCCTTGTACAATCTTCTTTTGCCCCTTAAATTTTTTATCATATCAAAGTCAACTTATATCCATAACCTCCATCTACATATACCTCTTCTACATGTCATTATAAAGATGTAGTTCTCAAGAGTTACAAATATCATCATCGTGTGTAGGTATGTAAACAATTTAACCTCATTGAATAACATTTTTTTCGTTTCCTGTTTGCCTTTTTATGCTTCTCTTGAGTCTTGTATTTAAAGATTATATTTTATGTTCAACTCCGGATTCGTCATCAGGAAAATTTGGAAGTTCTCCATTTTATTGAATATCCATCTTCTCCCCTGAAAGATTATGGTTAATTTTTCTTAG
>JAQQSK010006659.1:0-14329 GCA_028658325.1 Potorous gilbertii
CTAGCTGTCTGCTTGCTTGCATCCTCTCTCTCTGCTCTAACTGTTCTCACCAACTTCCTCCCAGTTCTACTCCACCCTTCCTATTCTACCTGCTCAGCAAGCTCTTCCCACCACATGTGACTTAGGCTTCTGTATGATTTAAGCAGGTCACATGGGCCTATCAATGAATGAGAATGACCTTCAAATTTAACAAAAATACATTAACAATACACTGATAGCTGTCTATAATATTAAATGCCATCAAAATGATATCTTTAAAATCTTACAAACAAAAATACATTGTGATAAAATCTATTCAGAGAGGAATGCAAACAAAAGTCAATCCATGAACTAATAGTATAGTTCACCTCTGAGATTTAGAGAAAGAACATTTCAAAATATGGAGAACAACCCTTGATGTCTTTCTGCTTCTTAGATGAAAGGAAAGAGACAAACTTTAGCCTAGCTTGCATAAATATAGCAACCCTGCAATCCATCAAGGAAATGTAGTTTAGAGAATAAAGAGAAAATTCCCATCCTTTGCCCATAAGACAGTCACATAGTTCTTCCACATTGCATTGTACATTTCAGGAGTATTCTCTCTCCCAGTCACCTATTCTAAGTACACATTGTTGGAAATTGCCAAATATGCCTCTCCTCCCATTTTATCCCAAATTGACTATGATAATAGAGTGACTCATGAAGACTCATTTGTCCCCTGACCCTAAGGGTATGTAATTCAGCTTAAATGAGTTCCTTTTCAATTTTCACAATCATAATTATGCTAAGCATGAGCCCTCTTAGTCATGGAGAAATCATCATCATCATCAATAATAGCTAAAATTTATATAGCAATTTAAGTTTTGTAATGCATGTTACATATATCGTCTTATTGGAGCGTCATAACAATTCTGTGAGGCAAGTGCTATTATCTTCTCCATCTTAGAAATGAGGAAGTGAAGACTAATCTGCTTTCCTAAATGTAGATAATAACACAAGTCTCTTGACTATGGTAGCAAAAATTCTTGGGAAAGAAAAGGATCTTGCTTTGTCTTTACTGTAAAAAAAAGTCAGTCAGTTACAAATTATTTCTCCATATTTTGTTGACTACAAAGACCTCTTAATTTTCTTTTTTGCCATAGTAATGTGACCTAAATAAAACTGATACTATCTTTCCATTTAATTTATATATCTAGGTATATAATCATAATTCCTCTGTGTTTAACAAGTAAGTATATAGTAACCCTCAAGATTCAAGTACATCTCTTGCTATAGATTATGAAATACAATTTTTTTATATTGGAAATTCATAACACATTTTTCTTTAGCTATTGCTTTGCAAAATGAGTTTGTATAATGAAGAATGGATTTTTTTATACAATCAAGGAGTTGAATGGCTAGATTATGAATACTATGGAGTGTTTGCTTTTTTTTTTTAATCAATTCTGCTCTCTAAGTTGCATGAGATCACGTTTATTTTAAATGTTTACAATCATATAAAGTAGTTACTGTTATGTAAAAGAAAAGTATAAAGTTTCCAACCTCTTTACATGTCAAATTTGGCCATCCTATTTTTAAGGGAAATATACATACCTGTGAAAGTGTAAAACCAATTTCAGGACTGTACACCACTCAGATTGATTTCTACAGGGAAATAGATTCACTGAAATCTGACTTCTGACCTCATTATTCAACTGAAACTGCTCTCTCCAAAGTTTCCAATGATCTCTTAATTGCCAAATTTAATGGCCTTTTCTCAATCTTCATCCTTCTTGACCTCTCTGAGTACTTGACACTTGATCATCTTCTCTCTAATATCCGGTCATTTGCTAGCCAGCCACAGGGATGAGAGACCATGACTTGGAGATTTTAACCCATTCTTTTCCATAATTTCTACCCTGAGGACCCATTGATCTGAGTGATGAATGTCTCATTTAGCCCACTATTTGAGGTAGACCCAATTATGCTTCATTTTACTCCCTATTCTTAATTATCTTATCTCTAGTCCTTTTGCTACCATTCATATAGCCTTACTCTTCATTATCCCCTCTCCGGTTCCAGAACCATGGCCAAATTAATTCTACCGTAGATCTTTGAAGACAGGGCTCAGTTTGTTCACCTGTAGTCCCATTCACCATCTCTGAAACTTTCAGTACCCATATGCCCCCTTTTGACTGTCATTCTCCCAGGTGTTTAGTCTTCCCCTATTGGAATGTAGCTTCCGGAGGACAGTGTACCTTTCTATTACTTGGTACAATGCTTGGCACATCAAACACAATAAACACTTTTTCATTCATTCATTCTCATCCTGAATATTCTCTCTTCTCTGGATTTTTGTAACACTGCTCTTTCTTAGTTCTTTCCCTCCCTGTCTGACCATTCCTTTGGTGGCTGATCATCTATATCATTTCCAGTAACTGTGGATCTCTGCAGGGGTTGAGAAGGGAGCTTCTAGAGCCAACTCTTGAGGGTCAATTGTTAAATTTTCAGCATGAGCATGTATATCTTGGAAACAGACAAACACTACAAATCAAAGTATGATTTATTGTTTTGTTGATCATCCAGGTAGACTTGAAGAAATTATTACTATGAAAATTAAACTTAAACTTAAAGTAATGCCTCACCTCAGCATCTTTATGCACTTTTGAGAGTCAGAAGGCATCACAACCCTGGAGAACTGGTGCTTCATTAACAAAAGGGGTGGCCCTTCCTACAAATCTTCCCTAATCAAACTCCCTTAAATGGAAAAGCCCATGAATGGGTGGAGAAGATCTTCTTTGACCATATTATTCAATCAGAGGTACTTGATTATACTAAAACAAAAAATGCATTGTCAATATACTTCCCAAACTTCCTCCTTTCCCAAAGTTCCTTATCCTTGTTTAATATATCACCATCCTCCTCATTACCAAGCTAGGATACCTCTGAGTAACCCTTGACTCTCCTATTTCACATCATATATGAAATCAGTTTCCAAATCTTATTGTTCCTATCTCTGCAACATCATTCGCATATGCTTTCTCTCCATTCATATGGTCATCAGAATAGCTCAGTCTCTCACTACCTCTCATCTATACTGTTACAATAATCTTCTTTCAAACTGATTTACCTGTCTCACCTGTCTCCCCAAGTTGCGTGATGATTTTCTTAAGGCATAAGTTGGACTGTGATTGCTCCTTACTCAACTACTTAATAAGATCCAGTAGTTTCCTAGGAGCCTCTAGGATAAAATATAAATTCCTCTGGCATTTAAAACTCTTTCTAACCCGCTCTTTATCTTTCTAGTCATCTTATGTATCATTCTCTTCTAGAAACCTTCCAGCCTCTCCATACTTTTCCTCTTGCCTTTCCTTACCCAGGACACCTTATCTTTTATCTCCATTTATTTATACTACCTGTCCCTGATCCATGCCTGGAATATTCCTCCCGGCTTACATCTATTTCTTAGAATGTCTGGTTTCCTTCAAGACTCACCTTGGATGCAACTGTCTTCAAGAGACCTTTTCTTGAAAGTGGAAATGGGGAATGACTGGACAAGTTATCGTATATGATTGTGATGGAATACTACTGTACCATAAGAAATGATGAGCTCAATGATCTTAGAAAAACATAGAAGTAAGCCCCCTCTCAGCAAATCAGTGGGAGATTCTGAGCCCCAGTGTTGTGGAGTAAGCAGGTACCAACACCAGGAACCCTGACATGCCTCAGCATAGTCAGGAGAATGAGCATATGCCACTCTGAGAACTGCCACATGCTTCAGCATAACCCTGGGAAAATAGATAGATGCCAGTCCTTCAGGCATCCAAATTCTTAAAGGAGAAGTTAAATGAATTCAGGAAGAAATAGATAATAGAACTATACTAGTGGGGGATCTCAACTGACCCCTCTCTATGAAACAGAGTAGTGAATCAACAGAAAAGATTAGGTACACAAGACACTATAGTAAATGACCATAGTAACTTAGTGCTTGATAAACCTAAAACTTCAACATTCGGGATAAGAACTCACTATTTGACAAAAACTGTTAAGAAAACTGGAAAACAAAAGGGTACAAACTAGATATAGACCAACACCTCACATTGTGTACAAAATAGCTTCAAAATAGGTGAATGATTTAGACATAAAGGGTATCACCATAAGGAAATTAAAAGAGCAAGAAATAGTCTACCTGTCAAAACTATGAGGAAGGGAAGAATTCATGATCAAACAAGAGAGAGCATTATGAGGTATAAAGTAGATAATTTTCATTATATTAAATTAAAAAGCTTTTGCCTTTTTGCTTTTGCTAGGCAACTAAGGAAAGCAGAAAGCTGGGAAGCAATCTTTGTAACAAATGTGTCTGATAAAAGCCTAATTTCTCAAATATATAGAGAACTGAGTCAAATTTTTAAGAATACAAACAATTCCCCAATTGATAAATGGTCAAAGAATATGACCAAGCAGTTTTCAGATGAAGGAATTAAAGCTATCTATAGTCATATGAAGTACTTTAAATCATCTTTTGATTAGAGAAATGCAAATGAAAAGACTTCTAAGGTACCACCTCACACATGTCTGATTGGCTAATATTACAAAAAAGTGAAATGATAAATGTTGGAGAGGATGTGGGAAAATTGGAACACTAATGCACTGTTGGTAGAATTATGAATTGATTCAGCCATTCTTTAGAGCAATCTGGAACTATGTCCAAACAGCAACAAAACTGCATACCCTTTGATCCAGCAATACCTCTACTAGGTACCCCAAAGAGATCACAAAAAAGGAAAAAGAACCTACATATGCAAAAATATTCATAGCAGCCCTTTTCATAGTGGCAAAATATTGGAAATTGAGGAGATGTCCATCAATTGGGGAATGGCTGAACAAACTGTGGCATATGAATGTAATGGAATACTATTGTGCTGTAAGAAATGATGAGCAAGCATATTTTAGAAAAAAATAAACTAGAAAGACTTGTATGAACTAACACAAAGTGAAATGAGCAGAACCAGAAAACATTGTACACAGTATCAGAAAATTATGAGATGATCAACATGGATGTCTCAGCTCTTTCCAGCAACACGATGATCCAAGACGAGAAAGGACTCATGAAAGAAAATGCAATCCACATCCAGAGAAAGAATTGCTGGACTCTGAATGAAGATCAAACGTATTTTTTTCACTTGCTTTATTTTTTGTGGTTTTTCTTTTGGTCTGTTCTTCTTTCACACCTATGACTAATATGTAAATATGTATTACAAAATTACACAATATAACCTATATCAAATTGCCTACCATTTTAGGAAGGGGCTGGGGAGAGAGGGAGGGAGAAAAATTTGGAGCTCAAAATCTTGCAAAAATGAATGCTGAGAAAAATGAAATGCTATTAGAAAAAAATCAATGAAAGAGTCTACAGATAAAAAAAGGAAAACTTGGAAAGACTCAAATGAAATAATAAAGAACAAAAGGAGCAGAAGCATAGTATACAATAAAAAAAGCAGCAATATTGCTTTAAGAATGACTTTGAGTAAGTCATTTTAATTATTATAAATACTCAAATTAACTACAAAAGACATTTAAAGAAAGACTCTCCATCTAGAGAAAGAATTGATAAATAGATATACAGAATAATTTTTCATATAAATATATATATATATATATATTTATATATATATATGTCTAATGGTAGCCAATTCTAGGGCATGAGGAGAGGGAGGGGAAAAAAGGGAGAAAAGAATTTATATGATAACTTTATTATATATTTAATAGGAATAGCAAGTTGTATGTAATACATTTGCAGTTCCATGTGCAATCTTTTTTTACTATGCTATATTGTGGAAATACTTGTTTTATTCTATAAATTAAAAAAAGAGAGAGACCTTTCCTAGGTCCCTGAAGCTGCTAGTACCTGCCCTTCTAATGTTATTCCTTCTATCTATTCTGTATGTATCTTATATGTATTGAATATATACACATACATACATTTGTACACATATAATGTATATACATATATGCACATACAAATATATGATCAATGATATAAATAGATATACATGGTTACATATATGTATGTATTGTCTCCACCATTAGAGTTCCTTGAGGACAGAACTATTTTTGAATTTTCTTTGTTTTTTTTGTTTTTTATTTTCTTTGCTAGTGATAGAACTTAGCACAGAACCTGACACATGGTAAGTGCTTAATGCTTGTTGATTGATACACTTTGTTACAGACGTTAAGTATAATGTCTACTTCTGGGATCTGTAATTAGTGTAATGAATCTAAGAGAATGAAAAGTAAAAGAAAAAGGGATAAAGGGATAAGTAGGTTCATTTTAGGGAATAATGCCTTTAAATAGAATATATTTTCATGGACTTAAAAATTAATTTGCTGTGCTGTTTATATCAATTAAAGCATTACTGGTATTCCATGCCCAATCTTGGTCTAATTATATTGAAATCTTACTTAAAGGAAGAGTATTAGTACCAGTTTGAAGATGGATCTCGAAAAGGTATTGGAAAGATTAGCATGTAAAAATAAAAATTGTCATACACAAAGATACATACTTTAAAAATCCTTTCTTATTTAGCATTCACATAATACTGTAAATTGTTGAGGTCTGACATATAACTTGGGTTTCCAGGAAAGCCTGAGGCATTTTGCATGAGTTTCTCCTAGGTAGAGAGAATGCTGATGTGAAGCTGCGTACCTGTGTGAACGCAACGTTAGTACCTGACCTTTGAATAGGAGAAACATTCCTCTTTTTCTTCTTTTTTTGAGAGAGAACACATGGCATTTCAGTCTCTTTTGGAGTCCTGCTCCAGACATATAACAAATTAGATCTTGAATCTGGAAGCTGCAGACATTTAGGGAAAGCAGGATCCTCAACATGTCCCTGAATTTCAGATTGCCTCTGAAGAGGCTTTGAGGAATTTTCCTTTGAGTGAGAAAGGGGCCACTCTCTTGATTCAGCTGAGCTTTCAACTCCCATCTAACGAGCTCATTGCCTCTATGTATTTTCTGGTATATTTACTTTGCATATCTTCTCCAGTTTCTGTTAGTTATGTGATTGAATAAATGCTATACTCACTATTCACTAATTATGATGCTCTTTTGTGTAACTAATATTTACTGGCAAGAGCCCAAATCAGCAGGTCTAAGTATGAGTTACCATCCCCCATTAAGAGCAACTGGGAAAGTATTTTTTGCTTTGAACCTATTTTACCCTGGACTAGCAATATTTACAGGAAATCTATGGGCTGTGAGTTTGGACCTAGCATAGGTGAGTCTTTCTACTCCGCCATCTTGGCTCCGCCCTCAGGATTAGCAATATTTAGATACCATTTTGGTTCCATAGACCCTGGGAGACTGGAGAATATGAGTACTTAGTCTGGCCGTACTTATGGGGAGATGTTTGCTTCTTGCCTCCAGCTACTGTGGTGGCTTTCTCTTTCCTCATCTTTGGTCTAGAACTCAAATGATACCCATCAATCCCTCCCATGAAACACATTTAGACAACCCATGTGGACATACATATATATGCAGCACATATCTTACAAATACATGAAGAGAAAAACATCTTCATTAATATCAATGTTATACAAATTTCTAAGGCAAACAGTTTAGAATGAAATTATAGAAAAGTAGAAATCCAAAAGCCTTAAAATGGAAACACTGTCACTGTGGATATCTATGTATTTTTTGGTATCTTGGGCAGGCTACAGACATTGTAGGTTAATAAAGATCCAATTCCAAATCTGAGTAGGAGTAGGACATTGGGATAATAACATGGAAATTACACGGTCTTAGCCAGTTTGCTCTAATAAAATCCTTCTTTTTAATGCTAATATTGTCTGAATGATCCTGTATGGCAGCAAATCAGTGGAATGAAATGTAATGGGATTCAAAGGTCAACAGTGTTAGAGAGTTGCTTGGGGTGCATCCTGAGGTTAAGTGACTTGCCCAAGGTCAAACATGACATTATTTGATATACCTAATACCTTTTATAGGATATAAATTTTTGAAAGTCACAAGGTGCAATAAAATATAATAATTCTGATAGGCTATAGATATAGTTTCACTTAAAGATTTCATAGAATTCAGTCCAATATCCTCATTTTATAGAAGTTAAGCCACTTAACCCAAACCTAGGGTTAGGTACTTTGTGGCAGAACAGCAGCTATAACCAATGACTCAACTTGAAAGTTATTGTTCTTGGTAGCAATATCTACTATTTATTAAATTTTGATCACATGGTCTTCCAAATAAATTAAAGATTTCTTTACAAGAACATGTACTTAAAAAAAGGAAAAGAAAAACTTGAATACAATTTGTCAAAGTAACATCTTTACAAATGACACTTTGTGTTATTAAAATATTTTAGGATTCTCCTTCAACTTCATTGGGAGCTAACAAACAAAATAGCAAGTGAACATATGAATTAGTGACTACACAAAAAACCAAATAAATAAGCCTTTGTGAACTTGCCTGGGAATCCCTAAACCATGCTATAAATTTTGGTTATAACGAACAGAAATCCATATTCTCTCCCAGAATTTTCTTAAGTAAAAGACGTTGGAAAAAGAAAAATAGAAGTTGAATCTTGGTCATGGAAAGGTATGTTGAATGAGAAGGCAAAGGACCTGAGGCAAATTCCATCTCTTCCACTAACTACTACGTGATGCAGAATAAGTTACTTGAACAATTTGGGCTTCAGTTTCCTCATCTCTAAAATGAGAGAATTGGATTAGATGGCCTCTAAAATCCTGTCCTGCTCTAAATCTATGTTTGTGTTAAACTATACCCTGCACATAACCACAGGTATTTGAAATAATGTGTATACCTCCATACACACACAGATTACATACACACATACATGTGTGTATGTTTGTGTGTGTATATGTATATGTATATGTAGATAGAGTACTGTCTAGAGTCAGGTAGACCTAAGTTCAAATCTGGCCTCAGAGGATCTTTGCTAGCTGTGTGACCCTTTCTGTTTCAGATTACTTAACAGTAAAATGGGGAACAATAACAGTAACTATTACCTAAGGTTGTTGCGACAATTAAATGCGATAATATTTGTTAAAAAGTGCTTAACACCTTACCTGCACATAATAGGCACTGCTTGGTTATTGTCATTCATTCTCAAAGAGGACCAAAATACCATTACTGTGCTGGGGTCAAGGTACAGCGTGTCTGACTGTGGCTGCTAAGACCAATATGACCTCAAAGGCTTTACTGCAGGTCAGGCATCAACGATCCATCTGAACATGTAGAGTGGAGATGTCTCTAAATTTGTGCATCTCCCATTTCTTTTGAAATGTAAGAAACATGATTTGGTGCTATGTAAATGCTTGTCAATACTATTGTTATTCCATAGGGATGTTGATATCTTGCTTTATATATATGTGTGTGTATATATATATAATTTAATTTCACCCCTAAATTTCTGCTATTGCACTAACTTAAAGAAGTGAACTATTTTAGATGAGTTTTGTTTTGTGGTTTTTACAGTATATAAGATTGTGTAAAATGATTCAATTTATCTACCTCTAAAATGGGTAGAGTAACACTGGTAGCATTTCTCCCTGAAATATAATTAACGCTCATAAAGTGGTTTGGGAACCTAGGATGAAAGGGGCTACGTACTGTCATTAGTGTTATTGGACAGACAGTGGTGGCCCAACTTAACATTTGAATATTGCAATGCTATCTACCACAACTTAATACGGTATAATATAAGCCTACTTAGAAGTGGTAAAGCTATCCCCAGAGTTGCCTCCTGGCTATTTACATTTCATTATCTGTTGCTGTCTGTTCATTTGTATCCTTGCTTTGTCATGCACCATTATTATTTTTAGGTTATCTTGGAATCATACTCTTAGAAACTGAAGAAGCCTTTGAGATCAGCCCCCTCATTTTCCAGATAAGGAAACAAATTTATAGAGCATCAGTGAATTGTGATGCAGCTCCTTAGTGTTAGAGCCCAGACTAGAACCCAGGTATCCTGATTTTCAGATAATCAACCATTTCATTCTTTCTATTATTTGAAAGGGTAGAAATAAGTATGAAATAAAAACTGATGCTACAGTTACAATAGATGGTGGTGGTAATGGTGAAGATGATGGTGTTGATGATGATGATGAGTTTATAATCTAAGGGGGTTGGGGGTATAAGGGGGTATACCTTATGGAGTGGAAAAATCACTGGTTGTGAAGTTAAAAGACCTGGATTCACATCTTCCATCTATTTTACCTCAGCCTAATCATTTAGCATGTCTAAGTCTCAGTTTCCTCACCTGTAAAATGAGGGTTTTGGACAAGATAGTCTCCAAAGTTCCTTCTAGTTCTAAAACTGATGACCTGATGTTTAAAATCTTTAAGATGAAATGTATTTATTGATTAGCACCTTACCTGCACATAATAGGCACTGCTTGGTTATTGTCCAGGTACCTGGTGTATGCAAGAATTTTTCTAGGCTCTAAAAAAGGGACACAAAAGTAGATAAAACATAGTCCGTCGCCTTAAAGCCCTCACAATAAGGAGATATCAGGTATGTTCTCAGAAATCTATAGGACAATGGAAACCTGGGAAAGTCCATTTACATTTCTAGGTCCTGGTTTCCTCATGGTGTCATATTCCAGCTCTAGATCTATGATCCTCCAATTCTATAAACTATTTTATAAATAAACAATGATAATGACACATTTTATATAACTTTTCCTACAATAACTCTGTGAAGTAGGGAGTGTAGGTATATTCATTTTCATTTTGCAGATGAAGAAACTGAGACCCAGGAAGGCTAATTGACTTTGCTGTGCTCAAATTTCTGGTGCTATTGTTAATACTCAGACTAGGTCTTCTGACTCATAAGTTTAACATCATTCATTAATTGATTCTATAAAACTGATATTAGGTGAAATTATGTCACAACAGAGTAATTAAGTCCGTAGCCACAATATTCTAAATGGACAACAAAGCTGAATGAGGTTAAAGAGGGAGTTTATTTATTAAGCACCTACTTTGTATCATGCACTGTGCTTGATAAGGGGGATACAGTTCCAAAAAATGAAACACTCCATTCGCAAGGAACCCTCATTTTAGCGAGAGAGAAAAATACATATAAAATATCTGTAGCATAAGTATAAAGTTAATAAATATAAATGTATACAAAGTACTTACACACAAAGTATTTTTGGAAGAGGAGGCTAAGGGTCGTAGGAATCAGAAAAGACCATGCAGAAGATAGTGCTTGAGCTATTTCTTAAAGGAAGAGTGGGACCATATGAGGTAGAGCTAGAAAGAAAGCACATTTGAGGCATGCGCAAAGATTGGTGATGGAGTTTAGTATGTGGGGAACAAAGAGAAAGCCAGTTTGACTGGACGAAGGAGTACAGGAAGGGGAGTGATAATGAATGAGATGGGAAAGATCAATTGACATCAGGCTTTAAAAGTGAAACAAAATCTATCTGTCTGTCTCTCTACCTGTCTATCTCTACCTTTCTATCTATTATCTATTTCTACCTGCATATGATTCATCTCTCTCTCTTTCTCTCTCTCCCCCTCCATCCCTTTCCCTATCATTCATCTATCTATCTATCTAGTTTCCTGGAGTTTATTGAATAGGTGAGTTTATTGTGGTCAAATCAGCACTTAAAGAAAACTACTTTGGCAGTGGTATATAAAATAGATTGGAATGAAAGAGAGTCTTGAGGCAGAGAGTCCATTTAAAAGACTGTTGCAATAATCTAGGCAAGAGATAACAAAGGGCTGACAACGTGTTTGTTGTTCAGTTTTTTCAGTCACATCCAATTCTTGGTGAACCCATTTAGGATTTTCTTGGCAAAGATACTAGAGTGATTTGCCATTTCCCTCTCCAGCTCATTTTACAGATGAAATAACTGAGGCAAACAGGGTTTGTGACTTGCCCAGGGTCACATAGCTAATAAGATCTAAGGCCAGATTTGAACTCAAGAAGAGTCTTCCCGACTTCAGTCCCTGCACTCTCCTTTGTACCATCACAGTGATATTTTTGTTATTTTATTAACTATTTTCTTGTGAAACAGCATTGGTTAGGGAAATATGGTATGGAACATGCCTTTAATACAAAATGGAATCTAAGTCCTAACGAGAGGAATGAACAAGGTGTTATGAGCATATGTAGGAAGAAGCTCCAGGATGGACAAGAACCATACTGTCATAGAAATGATGGTACAAAGGTCAGATCCATGATTGTTTGTCAGTTCCAAAGGACATTTTTCAGATAACTTAAAAAAGTTTTGAGGGAGGAGCCAAGATAATGGAGTAGAAGCAGGGACCTTCTACAGCTCTACCCCAAACCCCTCAAAAACCTGTAAAGAATGACTGTAAACAAATTCTAGAATAGCAAAAGACACAAAAGGACAGAATGAAATATATTTCCAGCCTAAGACAGTCTGGAAGGTGTCTGGGAAGGGTCTGTCACACCAGGCTGGGAGTGGAGTGCAGTTCTTCATGGGTTGCAACCATATGGACAAAGCTAGAGCAGGCCTTAGGGGACTGAATTGCTGGTGACTTCTGCAGATTTCAGATTTCTCAACCCACAAATGCCAAAAACAGCTTTGAAGGTCAGTGGTGAACTATCTCATTGTAAAACAACTAACCTGGAAAATGGATCAAGGAGAGATTATTTAAAAAAATATTGGTCTACCGGAAAGCTATGATACAAAAAAGAACCTAGACATCATCTTTCAAGAAATTATCAAGAAGAACTGCCTTGATATTCGAGAACCAGAGAGTAAAATAGAAGTGAAAAGAATCCCCTGATCACCTCCTGAAAGAGATCCCAAAAGGAAAACTCCTGGGAATATTGTAGTCAAATTCCAGAGTTCCCAGTTTAAGGAAAAAATATTACAAGCAGTCAGAAAGAAGTAATTCAAGTATTATGGAAACACAATCAAGATAACTTAGCAGCTTCTACACTAAGGGATTTGAGGGCTTGGAATATGACATTCCAGAGGTCAAAGGAGATAGGACTAAAACCAGGAATCCCCTACCCAGACAAATTGGGTATAATACTTTTGGGAAAAATGGAACATCAATGAAATAGAGGACCTTCAAGCATTCTTGTTGAAAAGACCAGAGCTGAATAGATAATTTGACTTTCAAATACAAGAATCAAGAGGATCATGAAAAGGTAAATAGGAAAGAAACCCTAAGGAACTTATTAAAGCTGAACTGTTTACATTCCTACATGGAAGGATGATATTTGTAACCTATGAGACCTAAGTATTAGGATAGTTGGAGGGAATACATATATACATATATATATAGATAGATATAGATATAGATATAGATATATAGATGTATACATACATACATATACAGAGAGAGAAAGAGAGAAAGAGCACAGAGGGAGCTGAATATGAAGGGGTGATATCTATAAAAGAAAATCAATGGCTGAGAGGAATATACTGGGAGAAAGAGAAAAGGAAAGGTAGAATGCAGTAAAACATCTCATATAAAGAGGCAAAAAAAAGCTTTTACAATGGAGAGGAAGAAGAGGAAGGTGACAGGGTATATGTAAGCCTTCCTTTCATTGTATTTGGCTTCAGGAGGGAATACCATACACACTCAATTGGGTGTGGAAGTTTATCTCACTCTATAGGAAAGCAGGGGGGAAGGAGATAAGACAGTAGGAATAATAGAAAAGACAGCAGATTAGGGGAAGGGGCAATTGGAAGTTGTAAACACTTTGGTAGAGGGACGGTCAAAAGAGAGAATTGAATAAATGGTGGGTGGGACAGGACAGAGGGAAATATAGTTAGTTTTTCACAACATCACTGTTATGAAGGTATTTTGCATGATCATGCATGTACAACCTTTATTGAACTCCTTACCTTCTCAATTAGGGTGGGTGGGGAGGGGAAAAAGGAGAGAATGTGGAACTCAAAAGCTTTAGTAAATAAGATATATAGGTAATGGGGTATAGAAATCTATCTTACCCTACAAGAAAATAGAAGGGATAGGGATAGATGGGGGGGGAGGTGACAGAAAGGAGGGCAGATTGGAGGAAGGGCAATTAGAATACATGCTGTGTTGAGGTGAGGGTAGAGGGGAGATGGGGAGAAAATTTGAAATCCAAAATTTTGTGAAAGTGAATGTTGGAAACTGAAAATAAATAATTTTTTAATAAATTTATTTATTTAACTTTTTACATGTATTTTAACAAAATTTTGAGTTCCAAATTTTCTCCCCATTTGTCCCCTCCCCCCACCCCAATACACCCAGCATTCTAATTTCCCCTATCACCAATCTGCCCCTTCTTCTAGCATCCCTCCCTTCCCTTAACCCATCTTCTCTTTTGTCCTGTAGGGCCAGATAACTTTCTATTC